>JAZDUA010001319.1:0-105369 GCA_038098605.1 Gryllus longicercus
AGATCCCAGATTGGGCTGTCAAACGAGGTAATAATCAATACTGGAATGCAAACGTTCTACTGCTTGAGAGTGCATCCGTCTGCGGCCGGAGTCAGTATATAATTGCCTATCCAGGTGACGTCGCGTCCAGTCGCGTCCATGGCGAAGGTGCCGACGTTTCGGGCTATTATGCTATTCTGCGATCTTCCTCAGGGCGTAAAAAAGTTCTACTCTTATTCATCTTCTGCGAGTCATTTTGTAAAATATTGTTGAACCACTGTTAAAACATTGTTTTTACCCTTTCCCTTTCCTTATTCCATGTCATAACATGCGCTAATATCTTAATGAGTTACACTGATATTTGTCAGCTTCTGGAACATTACGTCTTAAATAAAATGTGACTAATGTGCATTAAAAAATAAGACTTGATTCGTTGAGAACAGATGGCGAACTAATAAACATACATGTGTGCAGTTGTTCCTCACAACGAGAGTATCTCTAAGCCCTAAAGATGGACATCCCAGATTGTTCTCTAGACTTCGCATTTTTTGATTTTACTAAAAAATATTTTAACTTAGAAAATGAGGTATTTCATTAGATTATAATATATCATTTTGAGTCAATTATTTATTTAACACTATTAGATGTCTTCCAAATTGTTATTTCAGTATAACTCTTAAGTATCTTTGGACAATGTAGTGAGATACCCCCCCCCATGCTCTGAGGTGTTTAGAAACGTAGAATTCAGCTCCTGGATAAGAAATCCGATAAAGGAGATCCCAAACCGCGAGGCTTCAGGATTCCATCAAAACAAGCTGATAACATCAGCATCCGTCGTTCGCACCTGAGCTTCTTTCAGCCAAGGTGCGAGGCAGCGACTGTACGGCCGCTTGGGGTGGGCGGCAGACACGTCGCCGGCGGCGGTGGCCGTGACGGCGCGGGTCCTTCCGCCGGACAGAATGGCCGCCGCAGCCCATTCACCACCCGCACAAGGCCCCGCGCCGCGACGTGACGCTCGCCACGCCCCCCCCCTTCGCCACGCACCGGCCCCCCGCACCCCGCATCGCACCGGCTGCAACACCTCGCAAATGCACGCACCGCGTAGTGCCGTCTCGCCATGCATCGGCCGCGCCGCCCTGCCCCGTCCCGTCCCTACATGCATCGCGCAACTCCACTCCGCCACGCCGCGCTACTATACCCCGCCATGCCGCTTCATCTCGCCACCACATACACGACGCCACCCCACCCTAACATGCCATGTACCGGTCGTGTCATGCTAAGCATCGGCAGCACCACCCCGCCACATCCCGCACCACGTTGTCCAGCTCCACCATGTACGGGGCATGCTGCGCCGCACCACCCCTCCATTACATGCACCGTCTCATCCTTCTCGTCATGCACCAGCGCCATGCCGCGCCCCCCCCCCGCCACGCCATGCACCGCCTGCGCCACCCCGCCTCTGCCCTGCACCGAACCGCCCCACCCCCATCACGCACCAGCCATCCTTCCCCCCCCCCCCCGCCACTACACGCGCCTGAGCGCCCCATCCCACCACGCACCGGCCGCGCTGCGCCGCCCGCGTCACCCCACTGACGGAGGGATGAAGTGCGTCCACAAAGCCCTGGAGACTTCAATGCGCGAATGCCCAAGCGACGAACTCCCCGACGACTTCACGAAAAGACGCAGACTGCGGTGGCGATTCAACAAAACGAGACCCGCAGCGGTTACAACTGACTGCCCGTCAGCGGTGCGTGTCCGCGGGCTGACGTTTCTAGTGCAAAGCCACATGAATGACATCTTTTCCAGCAACTGAACAAAATTCCACCATCGATTGCGATCTATAGCCGCTGTCGAATGCTCTGAGCGAGGAATATTGGACAAGGTGTATTCGATATTCTAACAAAACGTACATTGAAATGTCTGCAGTGCATGCGTCCTTCACTGGATGATGCTCGAAAATAGCTGGCTCGACAGGATGCAACAATAGCAGCCATTTCCATGTAAAATTATGCTAATGAGAGAATGCACTCAATTAGGCTTCACGCATGTGGAAGGGATGTCCGGATGGGCGCGGGCGTTTAGGCTCGGGCTGTTAGTTCCGCAAGCGCTGTTCTGGAACGGGCGGCGGTCGGTTGGCTATTGATGGGAGCTGAAAACAGTTCTGTGAGACTACTTTACCTTATTTAGTCACATTACCGCACGAACTACTACGCATCAGGTTATATATTTTAATTAGAAAACGAAAAAAATGTTATAATTCCTTTAAATTCATTAATAGTGTTTTTCGTCACACATTCGCCGCTGAATTTTGCTCTTATTTTAACAATTAAAGAAATAATTACGTCGCTATCGTTGTAAATTGAATTCTGTCGGTACGACGAACTTGACAAAAAGAACACCGTTACTGAAAATTAAGACCACCGTGGAGGTACTGATGTGGCAAAAACAACCATCCGCTTAAGTAGTTGCATAGCAGAAGCGTTCATTCCTTGTACGTACAACACGCTGAGTGCATTGCTTCTGTCACCAGATACCAAACCGCAAAGTTTCCTCTGGGTTCCTGGTTCGATCCCTGGGCAGGCCGGTCTGACTAGGTTGACTGTGTATTTCCAGGACAGATACCACGCAAGAGCGGGACTTGACAGTCTAAGGTCTTTGACCGAACACATCCCATTTCTTTCTTTGTGACATTATTTCGCTCTGTCTTTATACCATTCTCAAAAAAAGTACGATGTCTGAACATCTAATCATGGCTATTCTTTTGATCATTACAGTAAAACAATAGATCAATGAGAATGTTTTCGTACTAAAACATCTTAATAAAATTCAGCGATTGAAATATGTCCATGTTGCCGACAAAACATACACAATTGCATTAATCGTGAATTGCATCATACGGTCTTTAGAAATAACTTAAATACAGCAAGTTTATCACACATAAAATACTTAATGAAGGATACCACTGACGTAATAATTTAATGGTAGAGGGCAATAATTATCATGAGTAATACATTTAGTCCCAACCCCTTTCGTAATCAGGTGTTTTGAAATGGGTTGGAAATCGGGCCGTATGAATTTTTCACTCCCCTCCGCTTCGACACTTGTGTGTAAATAAAATACTCTCCGTAACGTTGTACTCTTATCTGAGAGGCAAATCTGCTGGCAATATTTTGGCCTGAACAAGAAATAAAATTAAAACGCAATCGACGGGACGAGAGCAAAAATTGCGGCGCCGGTAGCCAAATGGGGTGAGCGCATGGGCTGATATAAGGCGGTGGGGGCAAGCCGGGTCAACCTGTCGGGCCGGTTTAAGCGGCGAATCGTAATGAGTTCATTAGGCGCGTGGCCGCTACGGCAAAACCCCGCGGTGGTCGGCGACAGCGCCTCAAAATGGACGCGAGCGCACCCAATGGCACAACGCGGCCCACAAGGCGGCAGATACTTTTTTTTGTCCCCTCCACAGTAACCCTGTGGACAAAAGGGGATTCATGCTCTTTCAATTTTCTACATTGTACTATTGCCTTGCGGCTTAAGCAGCTAGAGGCGGGGCTTTTTCTTACAGCTAATTTTACATTCTAGACCTAAAGTTAACTACTTGCACTTTGGCATTACTAACTTACACTAACATCAGTTTTGTTATACTGATCTGCAGATGCAGAGACCCTGATGGCTGACAGCGGCAGCCATCTCCAGGGAAAGCTTCGTAGGAAGAGTGATAATGGCACTGGAAAGGCACATTTGATGTCGGTCGCAGCAGTGGATTTAGCAATGCCAACGGTAGTCAATGCTACCGTAGTGGGTGGCCTGGGTTCGAATTCCAGGGGGATCTACTGCTCGCATACGTGGAGGCAGGTCCACATCCGCATTCACCTGGAATCTAGTCGAGTCCCAAAATCCCAACTTTCATCTGGTCGCCACACAGCACTAAGGTCGACACGTGAATCCGCTCCTTCGAGCTAACCTGTACGCCGGGGGAAGGGGGCCAGGGGGGGGGACATTATTAGAGGCAGTGTCCTTATATTGAGTGAGATTAACCATGGTGATGGCGGCGGCGGCGGCGGCGGGCACGCAGTCGATCCCAGCGGCGTAGGGGAATTTGTGGTGGTGATGTGGCGGATGAGTACGACGGAAACGGCGATGGACGTGCCGGTGGCGTGGGCAGGGTTGGCCGTGGCACGGCGGGCCGTAGGATCGGAACATAAAAGTGGCGGCGCCCGAGGGGTCGAGGCAGTAACCGCTGTGGAGAATGAGCCAGAGCATATGAAAATGAAATGACAGGGCGGCGGACCGGTCCGCGACAGAGACGGAACACCGCGTACGAAGGAGGGAAATGGAGATAAAGCGGAAAATATTGCAGACCAAATGCCCTTGGCGCCAAGAGTCATTATCTTCATAGTATATTACTCTGTACCCGCAAGTCACCTTGAAATAAAGTTGTGAATATTACATGTCACACTTTCAAAATTCGAGAACGTAATTTAAAATCACACATATATAAATATATTAGGTTTATTAACAAAATTTAATAAGGAATAATTAAATAGAGAAATATTTATTAATTACATGAAGCACTAATTATTTCAAACGAACCACTCGAAGACATTTTCTAACGCACATATTGATCATTTGGGGATAATTGAAAACACAATTCAACCATAAGCTAAAGCGGCCGAACAGCATTCGCCATACACTTGTGATTAACTAAAAACACGATTCAACCAAAAGCCAAAGCGGCCAAACAGCATTCGCCATACACTTGTGATTAACTAAAAACACGATTCAACCAAAAGCCAAAGCGGCCAAACAGCATTCGCCATACACTTGTGATTAACGTAAACACGATTCAACCAAAAGCCAAAGCAGCGGAGCAGCATACACCGCGTTGCGAGTCTTTGGCAAGCAATTGGCCGCCGCCGCCGCAGGGTCTGGAGGACCACTTGGGGTTCGCTAACCTCCGCCCAACGCAGCCCGCCCGCCCGTCCGCGCCACGCGAAGCCGGCGCCAGCCGACCGCGGGTGAATTGCTGTAGAGCCGCGCGGGCCCAAGGACTGGCAGGTTCCGGGAAGGCCGCTTAATAAGCGCAGACTCGCGGAAGAACGCACGAGAAAAGGACCCAACGAGAAGATAAAGAAAGCCAAAAGGCTACTGGAAGCAAATTTTGGGAGGTAAAGCGGATGAAAGCTAACGGTTCGGAGTGGAAATGAGGAATGACGGAATCAATTGTGAAGTCAGCTTCAATTCCGTTGGCGAGGTTTGGACGAGCCCGACAGGAAAAGTGAGGAAGTGTTGTGAAGGCGGAAAGGCCAGGGGGTATCTGGAAACTGTCTCTAAAATTGGGTTTAGATTTATTTAGTCAAAAAACAGTAAAAACTGAATGTGACGTATAGGGGAGAAGATCTACGCACGTTTTCTTGAGTTCCAGAATCCCTTCACATAACTTTAACTGTAAATATTATGGATGGTTTAAAGGATGGTGAAAGTTAAATATAAATAAATATATTAAAATATCTTTTTTAAAGCGCCTGATTAGCATCATTTGAAAAAGTATACATTTCTGCTCCCGAGCTATACAAAACTTATTTGCAACGGTAAACGAACTGCAGGTCTGATTTTTCTGTATTGCTAACAAAACAGTAACTCACCTTTACCTCTACTTTTACCACTACAAGCAAAACGAAAGTTCAAAAAAACGTGCGCATACAAGGTACATTTACGTTCAGAAGTAAAACAAGGGACCATTTAACATTTGCACAAAGAATCAGGGAAACTACAAAATCTGATCGAAATGGGGGGAAAGAGCAGCGTTGAGTTGGAGATTAAGATATAGATAGATAGATAGAGAGAGAGGGAGGAGAGAGAGGGAGTGGGAGATGGAGGGGAGGGGATAGAGGGGTAGGTGGGGGGAGGGGATAGAGGGGGTAGTGGGGGAGGGGATAGAGGGGTAGTGGGGGAGGGGATAGAGGGGTAGTGGGGGAGGGATAAGAGGGGAGGGCAGAGGAGAGGGGAAGAGGGGAGGGGAGAGAAGGGATGGGAAGAGGGAGGGAGGGAGGGAGGGAAGGAGGAGAGAGAGAGGGAGGAAAGAAAGAGGGAGGAGAGAGAAGGAGAGGGAGGAGAGAGAAAGAGAGGGAGGAGAGAGAAAGAGAGGGAGGAGAGAGAAAGAGAGGAAGGAGAGAGAAAGAGAGGGAGGAGAGAGAAAGAGAGGAAGGAGAGAGAAAGAGAGGGAGGAGAGAGAAAGAGAGGAAGGAGAGAGAAAGAGAGGAAGGAGAGAAAGAGAGGGAGGAGAGAGAAAAAGAGGGAGGAGAGAGAAAGAGAGGGAGGAGAGAGAAAGAGAGGGAGGAGAGAGGGGGGGGAGAGACAGAGAACGGGTGAGACAGTTCTTAGCACGGAAAAATCAGATGCATGGAGAAATGCAAGGTAAAGCAGACGAAAGCGAGTGTACAAGGCACCCAGACACAGGCAGGTACTCGCATTCCACAGCCTGGCGCGGAGAGGCCATCGTCCGAGACCAATCGAGGGGTGGGCCGGGACGCAGAGATCCGGAGCGTGGCGTGGCGGGGCGGGGCGGGGCGGGCGGGGTGGGCGTGGCCGCGCAGGAAGCCCCCGGGCGGGGGCGGCGAGGCGCGCGTGAGCGGGCGCGGGCGTGGCGAAGCGATGTCGCCGGCGCCACACAATAGCGGAGGGAGGGCCGCCGTCGACCGCGCCGTAATGGACCAAAGGCGTACATGGGAGCAAAAAGGTGAAAAATAAAAGATAAGAACTGGAAATATTTGGTACGCCAAGAAAGAAAATTTGATTAGAAAAAAAGTACTTTTGAAGTGATCAAGTAGATTATCGATTCCAGAAAAATGTAACTTTTTAACTATCGACAATTGCAAGCATTGGAATAAAATTAATGAAGAGGATATGAATAAATATGCGCAAAAGTTTGTTTACTTTGCAGGGATTTTAAAATCACGGCACGAGTGCTAAATCAGAAGTAATATTTTGTGATGTACCTCACACTTCATTGTGTGTGTAAAAGAAATGTTACTACCATCTCTCACCCTGAAAAATATTGAAAAATATAAAAAAAACACTATTAATTGGTTGTTGTATTTTCATACCTGTTGCAATGCCTCTTTGCAAGTGACTATCCCAAATTATTTTCGATTTTGTGTCACTATGCGGCGCAGGAGTGGTTGGGGACACTGCATCGAGGGGTGCGCAGCATCGTATATCTCCCTCCCTCCCACTGTAACTCCCTCGTTCCCCCTCGGTCAATCTCTCTCCCTCCTTCGCTCCCCCTTTCTCTCCCCCTCTCCGTCTTTCTGTCTGACTCGAGCGTGAGGGGGTAGGGACGGTAGGGCTTGGCGAAGGGAGGTGAGGTGAGGTGAGGTGAGGTGAGGTGAGGCGAGGTGAGGCGAGGTGAGGCGAGGTGGGTGAGGCGAGGTGAGGTGAGGTGAGGCGAGGTGAGGTGAGGCGAGGCGAGGCGAGGTGAGGCGAGGTGGGGTGAGGCGAGGTGAGGCGAGGCGAGGTGAGGTGAGGTGAGGTGAGGTGGGGTGAGGTGAGGTGAGGTGAGGTGAGGCGAGGCGAGGCGAGGCGAGGCGAGGCGAGGCGAGGCGAGGTGAGGTGAGGCGAGGCGAGGCGAGGCGAGGCGAGGCGAGGCGAGGCGAGGTGAGGTGAGGCGAGGTGAGGTGAGGTGAGGTGGGGTGAGGTGAGGCGAGGTGAGGTGAGGTGAGGCGAGGCGAGGCGAGGTGAGGCGAGGTGGGGTGAGGCGAGGTGAGGTGAGGCGAGGTGAGGTGAGGTGAGGTGAGGTGGGGTGAGGTGAGGTGAGGTGAGGCGAGGTGAGGTGAGGTGAGGTGACGTGGGGCGGAGCAGGGAAGGCCGGCGCGGAGTGGGGCGGGGCGGGGCGGAGCGAGGCGGGGCGGAGCGAGGCGGGGCAGAGCGAGGTGGGACGGAGCGAGGTGGGATGGGGCGGGGCGGGGCTGAGCGACAGGTGCCCAGACGCACGCGCGGGACCGGCGACGCGCGTGGTGAGCGCGAGCCGCGACCGGCGCGTGACGAGCAACGGCCGCCGGCCGCCGGACGCGGGGCAGGCGAAGGCGACGGCGACCTTGCGCTCATCGGCATTCGCCCGGCGCCGGCGGCGGCCGCGGGGGCTGGCGCCTGGCCAGGCGGCCGCGGGGTCGAGGTCGCCAGGCGCGTCCGCGCGGCGCCGCCCCGCGCCGCCCTG
The DNA here is from genome assembly GCA_038098605.1 of Gryllus longicercus. Classification (NCBI taxonomy): domain Eukaryota; kingdom Metazoa; phylum Arthropoda; class Insecta; order Orthoptera; family Gryllidae; genus Gryllus; species Gryllus longicercus. The sequence goes on from JAZDUA010001319.1 coordinate 8,192, forward strand.
CGCCTCGGAGCAAAGGCCCCATGTAGCGGGCCCTTCGGAAGGCCCGCTTGCATTTCAACCCGACGTTCCGGCGACGCTTCGCCCAATCCCGAAATTCTTAATAAAATATACAAAAGTATTAGCGACGTTCCAGATAAAATATACTTGTAGCTATCTTTGTACCATCATCAGGATATTCACTACAATATATTGGCATAAACAAAATTGATGTTAAGATACCCGCACTCTTTGTATTGTTCCTTAATACTGCCAGTATTGTGTTCAAAATTAATGTAGTTATTAGCTTATAGTGTATTGTGCTTCTCTGGTGTAAAAATTATTGTATATTTATGTAAAGTTCTACTGTAAATTAAATGTAGCTTTCTGTAACGTTCCTCAAATAACTTCCCTTTTTTCGCCGGCGGAAGAGCAGGCCCTATGGCCTGAGCCTCGCCATTAATAAAGACATTATTATTATTATTATTATTATTATTATTATTATTATTATTATTATTATTATTATTATTATTATTATTATTAATCCCGAGTACCCGGGATGCTCACGAATTTTCGCTTTCTTCGACGTGCTACGAACCGCCGATCCGGTGGCCGAGATCGCTAAGGCAGTAGTGCCGTAGCCATCTCGGACCGAAGGATCGCGGATTCGAGTCCCGCCTCGGGCATGGTTGTATTGGATTCGTTCTTTCACCCCCTATGATCAGCATATCGTGTCACCCTCCCAGATACCATACCGTTACAAGCAATAGTGGTCGCTAATGACCTAGAAGTTAATGCGACCTTAAATAAATAAATTTAAAAAAAAGAAGGAACCGTTTACGCTGCGGTGAGCATCGCGGTTTTTGGCGCTCTGCAAAGAGTAAGAAACTCTTCCATTATTGAGCATACAATGAGCTCGGGACTCTCCCATCACTGTGTGGTGGTCTTAATGTTAATTGTTTCTGTGGCTCCTCATTCTCATCTCCTCATAAGAACATTTTTTTGAAACGCCGATGTATCGAACGTCATTACCTATTACAGCTTTACCATACGTAATTGATGGTATCGAATTTTAAATATTGATCATATTGCCTTTATTATGTAAACGTTCACCATTACGCTACTTGATTTTAAATTCTTATTAGCATTATTCAATGTACCTTTAAAATAGGTCGATACCAATTTGGAGAGCAAACCAAAGTTACTACAATATGTTGAATTTACTGAATATGCTAAAAGAGCGTCATTTTTATTAATTAAAGAACTGTTATATCTGTAACGAAAATGGTAATGTCACGCAGCAAATGACAATACGTACTCATTCCAATTCTTGTGTATTAAGCAATTCCGTGTTGACGCGCACGTTTTACAAGAACCTTATCGCGGGTTCCTTCCTGAGACACTTCAAGTAAATAACGTCCACAAACGTCCAAATATTACGTATAGGAGAGAGGACGCTACGCCCTAAAGCACCACAAAAGAATTCTGGGAATCCTGCGTTCACGGAAACGTTTCCGAAAGGTGAGCGTGGAAAATTATAATAATGACGCCACTCACCGAAGCGGTTCCGGCACCTCACGAAGCCACACGCGAGACCAATACGCGGTCACTCACCTGAAATGGAAAAATACACATCACATAATGCATTGATTTGATTAGAAGTTCTACAATAATTACTGTTCATTTACAAGTTGTACTAAAAATAAATGGCTTTGAAACATTACGAAGCGAATTAATTGTCCACGACATTAATTGCATACAACATCTGAAGGAAATAAAAATCATAATTCATGTTTACTCTAGTACATAAACTAAAAGCTGAAGCCTCGTTACATTGCAAGAAATGTGAAATTGCTGAAATGAAAAAAAAAATCACTTCATCACTGCCAAAACACTGTAATCACAAACTCAGAGATACAGTGAAGAAATCTAAGTAAAGAACTAGTACGTTTATTTTACTTGTCACATCTGTTAATATTGCGCCTGCAATGTTGCCACTTCTTGGTCCCACAATTGTATTTACGATCTCCTTCGTATCAATCACGTGAATTTTGTATTTTTTTTTAATTATATTTTTCAACGTTTCGTACTCGAGCAAAAAGGTGCTTTTACCATTAGCGCCGTCCCGATCTGGGCGCAAATCTTCAACCGCAAAAATCGCGAAAATCTGCAACCGCAGCGCGAGGAGCCCGCGCTAAGTGGCTCTCCAGCGGGTGCGGTTTAATTGCAAGGCCCCCGACAGGCGCTGTGCAAACGCAGCCTCCGCCGCGCGCCCGTGGACCCCGCCCCGCCGCCCCTCCCCAAAAGGCCCGCCCGCCACCCGCTCAGACCCCCTCAAATTTCCACCCGCTCTACCCTCTCCCCTGTCGCCGCTCCTCCTCCAAAACACCGCCCGCCGCGCTCCTCTCTGCGCCTGCCGCTTAGACCCACTCAAAAAAGCACCTGCCCTACCCTCTCCCTGGTGTCAGGTCCCTTTCTCCTTCACCTCATCCCCAAAGAGCCACCCATCCAGCCCCGCCCCTCCGTGTGCATCTCGCTCAGGCCCTCCGCTCCACCTTCTCTCCACCACCAAGCTTACGCGCCGCTCGTCCCCTACAGGCCCGCCCCCCCCCCTGCGCCACACGCTCGGACCACTTCAAAAACCACCTACCCCACCCGCTGCCTGGTGTCACGTCCCTGCCGCCTTCAGCTTCATCCCCAAAGAGCCACCCGTCCAATCCCGCCCATCCGTGCGCCTCTCGCTAAGTCCCCCCGACCCGCCTTCTCCCAGCCGCCAAGCCCATTTATCCTCCGGCGGTATCTCCCACAGACCCACAAAACCCACCTGCCCAGCCCCACTATGCGCCAACCGCTCAGACCCCCTCAAATCTTCACCTACCCGATCCTCTCTTCACCGCCAAGCCCCCACACTTCCCTCGCTCCACGCCCTTCCCCATCCCATCACAATCCCCCCCCCCACTAGCCCCCTCCCCTCTCCCCGTCTGCCAGAAGCGCATTCCACGAACAAAGAAAAAATACGATTCTGCAGGAGCTTTCTCGCACCGCCTTTACTCGACACTTGACTTTTCCTGAATGTTGCCTTACAGGGCGGACCCTTCACTAGCAACCAACCGCTGGAGGTGTTCCGAGTTTTTTTGCTTTTCTCGCTAGGTAACAGTCCGTCCATGACGTTGCTCTGCCGGGTGCCGTCGCCAGTCGTAAACAGCCTTTATAGTTGTTCTGTGCGCTGTACATTCTTGTTTTCCTGTAGACGTCGTGGAAATGGGAGTTTGACATTTCCTCGAAGTCGTTCTTGTGGGTGTGGTTTCTTTGGTAGCACTGTTGGTACTTCACAGCTGCTTCGCGTAATGGGCCGTGCTTTCCTTCTCTTGATTCTTGTCGCCTTGATGCAAGATACATTTGCAGCACTAATGATGGCTTTATGCAGACTTGTAGTATTTCTTACGTGAGTATGGTAAGATATTATTGTATTCTAACTTCTTTCTCAATATTTATGAAACTGTGATACGAGACTAATAAAATTGCACATGTGGCCAGTACTATTGTGAAATCCAATGCTTAACACATTTTCTCGGAAAAGTAGTGTGCACCAAGCCACAAAAAATAAACTTGTCAGCAAAGTGAGCAGGATTATTCTGTTAAAGCTCAAAATTTCCTGGTCAGTGCACCGTAAATTGTGAAGAAAAGCGCAGATGTAACACACTTTTCGGGGGATTACTTGGCGCAGGTGAAGAGTATTCAACGCGTTACAAGCATGAAACATCACGGCATTAACAATGTTATTTTCGTGAGTTCCTTCTCCCAGCACGAAACAGAAACCACAACAACACTGTCGCCAATTCGTTCCCGCGCCGACAGCAAAAAACTGAATCCTCAGCATCTCGAGCCAAGACTGCGCGCGTGGCTGGACGGCATCTCCGGGCAGTACAACTCCGGGCTGCGTCTCTTCGAAGTACGAGCTCCGGGCTGGATGGCTGGCCAGCGGGGCGGGAGGAGACAGCGGGAGACGGCAGGCGGCAATTTGCAGCCCAGCGCCATCAAAGTGCCAGACCCCCTCCCCCCCCCGCTCGGCCCCGCCCCCGCCCCAGCCGGACAGAGAGATCAGCCGCTAAAAGCCACTCACTGGCTAGCGGCCGACCGCCTCTCCGTCTCCGGCGCTATCGCTTATCGGGGCGGGACGCCGCGACGCCGGACTTAAGTGCCGCCCTAGGAGACGCGTCCGAGATTTAACGCCGTGGCTTACTCACAGGCCGACCACAGCGAGGGAGAGCTGTTGGTCGTGGGAGGATGAGATTCCGCTTTGACTTCGAAAGACGTGTGTTTCAACACAGCTCGCAAAAAGGTCGGGTCTTTCAGATTTCGTTTTATCCGCATGAACAGGCAATATTTTAACAAACATATATATTTTTAATCTGAAAATTCGATCATTTCATAATAAAGGATTTGAATTTATTAGATGCAAAAAAATCACATTTTTGAACCTCGAAACTGCGTGTGAGAGAGAATCTTTGTGGCAAGTGTCATACACGAATTTTTCAGAAGGGTAGAAAGAAGTTACATAAGCCGAAAGTTATGTGCCTCTGAAACTTTTTCAATTAAATTCCTTACTTTTAATTCATTGTCTGACGTAGTAACCGAGTTTATAGCACTCTATAAAAAAAAAGGAACTCGAGCATACATTTTCACCGATGTGTATTCAACTGAATAAAAAAACACGTAAATCGGACATTCTACAAGTCGAAATTACCACACAGCGATGAAGATGTATACCCACGCGAAAGAGAGAAAGTGGGAGAAGGGGCAAAGCGTGTTTATACGTTACCCCACAAATACATAGTAACAAAGACCTCTGTGTCCTCAGCGAGAGATTTCTTCCAGACGGCATCACTTAAGAAGGCGCCGAGATGTAACCAACAAAGCGACACGGAATACTGCACATGAGTAAGCACGCGACAATGAACCTCCAACACCAGCCACTTCTCTCAGGCCTGCTCTCCCAATATCCCACCTAGCACCGTTTGAAGCGCGCCGCTGCCGCATTATCAGTCAGGCGATCTGCAGCGCCAGTCGTCATGAAAGATGGGTCTTCCCACGCCTCCCACAGCTCCATCGGCGCATCTCCGCTACCGCTCGCGGGGGCGGGGCGAAGCGGGCAGGGGGGGCGGGTGGAACATGGTGGGCGGAACGGGGCGGGCGGGCGGGTGGAACGGGGCGGGGGTGGTTGGAACGGGGGGGGGGCCGTGGCGGGACGCGATGGGGCGGGGCGAGTGAGAAGCGGGAAGGGACGGGCGAGAGGCGGAGAGGAACGGGCAAGAAGCGGGGAGGGACAGGCGAGAGGCGGGGAGGCACGGGCGCGACGCGGGGCGGGCGGACGGGAAGGGACGGGCGAGAGGCGGAAAGGAACGGGCAAGAGGCAGGGAGGGACAGGCGAGAGGCGGGGAGGCAGGGGCGAGACGCGGGGCGGGCGGGCGGGCGGACGGGACGGGCGGGCGAGAGGCGGAGAGGGACGGGCGAAAGGCGGGGAGCAGGGGCGAGACGCGAGGCGGGCGGACGGGACGGGGCGGGCGGGCGAGAGGTGGGGAGGGACGGGCGAGAAGCGGGGACGGGCGAGACGCGGGGATGCACGGGAGAGACGCGAGGTGGGCGGACGGGGCGGGGAGGGGCGGGGAGGGGAGGGGAGGGACAGGCGTGATGGATGGGCGGGTCTCGCAGCCACCGGGTATTTAAGGTGCGCGTCGTACAATTTGCACAGTCACGGCTCACCGCCCCCGCCGCCACCGCACGGCCGTATTGTGCGAGATATTGACAGGGGGCGCTTTCGCCCAGCAGCGCGCGCACGGCTCCGATGATGTAGGATTTTCGTTCCTTTTATTGCCGCCTTCCATACCGGTCGGCACCGTACATGCGTGAGCAACCCTTTGGCGCAGAAGGCATTGAGCGAATCGGCAGGGCCGCCGCCATGACGCAATCCATTTCCTTTACGGACGCTCACAAATATCCGGCATGACAATGCGGGCGAATCGAAATTCACGGCGTCAAAAAAAAAAGCAGTACTGCCAACAGAACGACGGCAATTTGTAGCATCCTGTCAAAGAAAAGCGTGCATAAAAATACTCGACATTGGAAACATACTTACACAACGATTCAAATGACTTCGTGACTCCCGGGCGGGGAAGCGTTCCCGACAGCGCGATCTGCTTCGCGGAAAGCGTCGCTCGTTCTTCGACTGTTGGGCGCGCAGGGTTGCCAACAGCCGCCTTTCTCGGCGTGCGTGCCCTCGACCTGGCCGTGGCCCCCTCACCCGCGCAGTCAGGTGCCATAAAAGCTTTTAAAATATCCGCCTGACATTTCGCTACCTGTGTTGGCCGCGCGTCACCTTTACGACCACCGGGCCCCGGCGGTTTGAGGCGAGCCAATAAACCCGAAGGCGACCCGTTCCTTCCACGGCGTGCCCCGCGAGTCGAGAATGACGCGACGTGTGCGTTTGGAAGCTACGCGAGAGGAACCGATGAATCAACGCTTTCGCGCATTTCCATACACGAAACTGATGGCAACGCGTATGCCAAGTGCTTCCACCGAAAATAAACTGTTTCCACCGAAAATAAAGGAGTGCTAGATGCTACATTGGTCAATACAGTTGTTACAGAATAACCGGCATCAAAACTAAAAAAAATTCCTGAAATCTTGACAAACGTAATTTCCATGTGTCTACACAGGTATCAAGGTGAATTAAAATTCACGGTGTTTATTTAATTATCCCACCAGAACGAAGTCCTTCATTTAATCTGGCCGCCCTCGTCAAATAATTGTGTTTCTGAAAGGATGTAATTTATTATTCGTCATTACACCCCACACAGAGCCATCACTGCATAAAAAGCGTTATAAAAATGGGAACAAAGATAGCTTACAATTATAACATTTGGCCGACTTGCTGCTGAGCGCTACGTAATTAGGGAATAATAACTCGAATGCGGCAATAAGACGACGGACGTCGCCGCAGAGACAACATGGCGGGTGTGCGACCTTGAGAGGCAGTTCAGCGGCCGGTGCTTCGTGGAACCGCCCGGGGCTCACCGACCGCCTTTGCCAGCGCCACCGCCAGCACAAGCGCTCCCAACTGGGTGTACGACATCGCCAACAAAACGGCCTCGTTAAATGAACGTCGGCTCAAAAATAACGTTCTTATTCAAGTTATAAAAATATCGACATGGCATCCCTACTTCCAACTCCAACGCTTCGTTTTACCAGCGTCAAAACAGCGTTCTTTGCTGTCTGTGGCGTGCAACAACCACACATATTCTGAGTCGTATTCCTTATCGTAACGAGTCGACTACAGCGTCACGTGATCGGTGAACGAAAGCGTCTAAGGAAAGGAAGGCATAGCATAGGTAGTTCGAATGACAATGGCATTCTGTTTACGTAGTTTAGAGTTCGTAACAATCGAAAATTATTCGTTGCACAGACCCAAGGATGTTTTATATTAATCATCTAGGTCGAAGACAGAAACATCATTATTAAACTTCGACACACGTAGCGAAGCGTCTAAATGCCAATATTTAAAAATGTTCGGCAAAAAGTACTTTCGCAGAAAATGCTGCGAAATTAAACGTCGGACAGACTCAAAGATGTTTATGCTAATCGCTTAGGCGAAGGTCGGACCCACGCCGTGTCATTGGACAAGCGTAGCAGGATGTCACTGCGTCTTCGAAGTTTGAGGTTATAACTTCGACGCCATTCCGCTCGCGCTGGTGGGTTTGTCGTTCGGCACGTTGTCACGGAAATGAGCCGATTCTGTCTCGTTCGTTACGATAAGAGATAAATCGCCCGTATTTTCACCAAGCGAGCATCAACGATTTGAAACAGAAACTTCGCGAAATATTTACCTTTTCCGTCATATCAAGGTGCATAATAGCTGCAAGTTACTTTTAAAAAATATTTCTTAAGACGTGAAAGGAACATGACGTTTCTAATGTTAAAAAAAATGCTGGGAAATTTGTACACTTCACGTTCGTCTATGTGAGTGTGTGTGGTTTTCTACGAGCCCTTTCCGCATTACAAGGAGAACACGTATCTAATCTACCTAAATTGAAGGACCGGCAACATCGGAGATTGAGATCAAGATTAGGTTGGTTATCTGATTGAAATCATCGGTTCCTTAAAAAATAATTTACAATATTCTTCTAAAGATTGAGAAATCTGGTCTTTTCGTGGCGACGTTCCGTTCCAAGTAGAACAACTCACACCATTGCCACGAAAGCAGAGAACTTCCCCCCCACACAGCAACATCTTTCACCGTCGCCCCCACCAACCGCCTTCTCCGCCGATGGCAAAATAATTACCAGCGGCGATATAAAGACGCGGTGTTGCGCGCCGGCGCGCAGCGCTGAAGAGCCCGTGAAATTTTCGCGCACGAGCACAGAGTGTCCCTTATGCGCGGCCGCGCGCCTCTTCACAGATCTTTCGAGATGGCTGCGGCGCCGCCATCGCCACCGCCATCATCCGTGGCACCTCCTCCGCCTTTGCCGGCGCGGTCGCCTCCGCCCAGTCCTCGCCTCCGCCTAGTCCTCGCCTCCGCCCCGCCCTCGCCTCCGCCCAGTCCTCGCCTCCGCCCAGTCCTCGCCTCCGCCCAGTCCTCGCCTCCGCCCAGTCCTCGCCTCCGCGCAGCCCTCGCCTCCGCCCAGCCCTCGCCTCCGCCCAGCCCTCGCCTCCGCCGCGCCCTCGCCTCCGCCGCGCCCTCGCCTCCGCCGCGCCCTCGCCTCCGCCGCGCCCTCGCCTCCGCCGCGCCCTCGCCTCCGCCCCGCCCTCGCCTCCGCCCCGCCCTCGCCTCCGCCCCGCCCTCGCCTCCGCCCCGCCCTCGCCTCCGCCCCGCCCTCGCCTCCGCCCCGCCGTCGCCTCCGCCCCGCCCTCGCCTCCGCCCCGCCCTCGCCTCCGCCCCGCCCTCGCCTCCGCCCCGCCCTCGCCTCCGCCCCGCCCTCGCCTCCGCTCCGCCCTCGCCTCCGCCCCGCCCTCGCCTCCGCCCCGCCCTCGCCTCCGCCCCGCCCTCGCCTCCGCCATCCCCTTCGTCATCTCCTCTGCCATCGCCTCCGCCGTCGACATCGCCCTTGCCTCCGCCATCGCCGCCCGCGGCGCCGCCACTCAACCGCCGGGAGAGACGCGCCTCGTTAGCGAGGGGCTGTTAATGGCGCCGGCGCAGGAATCGACGTGCCGCATGCCTGAGTGGCGATCCCCAGGCGAAAGACGCGAAGATTCGCCCGAGGCGGAGAACGCGGGAACTAACTGGCGACTCCTTCGCTTCCGCGGTTTGGAAGATGGCGATTTATTACGTCGAGAAAACGATCCGAGATTTCTATTTATTTACACGTAATAGCTTTCTCGACATCATATTCCTTGGTTAGTACTATGGTTGGTACTAGACAAGGAATGCGTTACAATGGAAGTGCTCTGAGAGATGCTTAATAAACACGAAACTTTTGTCTAATGTTTGAACAAGTTATTTCTTGTTATTTATTTATTGGCACTTCAACTACTCGATAGTCTTCGAGTTCTATGAGCGACAATCTAATGAGAGGATGATATTGATGTTTATGTAAATGGTGGAGAAATGTCGGAGGGGCAGGCAGGGAAAATGAGAGAATGCAAAGAGAGGCGCTTGGTCCACCACAAATTCCACATGAATTCACTAGAATCGAACTCAGGCCCTGGTGGTGGAAGGCGTATGTGGCAGCCATTTACGCCCCCGGTCCTCCCGTCCTCTCCGATTCGACAGATAACTGCCATCATCATATGAAGAATTGTGTTACTTATGAGCACTTCATTAATAGTATCTTGAATAAAATGTATGTAGTGACCTGAATGCGGCACTGGAAGACTCAATGTAATGTAATTGATATGACCATAACGTGTTTACGTTATCGTCACAAAACCCCTTTTACGAAAGTGAAGTAAGAAAATTATGGAAATATTATGGAACTTTTTAGGTATGAAATCTTGGGCGATTCGGATTTTAGCCCTAGTACGAGTATCCTACACGAAGCATTAAAGCAATCAGCTAACAATTTATTATGCAAATCAGTTAACATTTTATTTCTACCTTCCTGATGAAAGACAAATTTCGTAGGACACACGCCTGGTAATATTTCTGGTCATTTATTTCATATGTTAATACCTCCAGGAAAATGCAACCATAAGGAAAATCCCAACTGCACAGTAAGAAATCGTGATGTGTTCGGTTGAATATCGCGATACGAACGTGCAGAAGATATTCACAGAATTTATGAGTCACCAAAGACTTCATAACTCGTCACGATATAGTAAAGTGACAATGATTAGAACAATAGATTATTAAATCACTTTCGAAAAGAAAAGATCGAAGAAATGGCAACATGTTATTAGCGTTCTTTGTATCCAACTTGTTTTTACATCGTCGCCTTCCATCCAGCCATCTCTTAAACTGAAGAGCTTATTTCAAAAGTGACAGCACCATTTCCGTTTGTTTCCTAATCTTACGTACCAATGTATTCTTTAGACACTTTGCCACTAAGGTGTGTTCAAACATAACGTTTCTCGGGAAGTGATATTCGAAAATCGTTGAATCCTACAAAGCTTGATGTGAATACGTTCCTTCATAAAAATTGCTTCGCGAAGGTAGTCTCTTCAGAAATAAGTTCCATTTAGGTGAGTGATATAGTAATCGTGAATTACGCGAACAGAAGAGAACCTTACTAACTGTTGCAGGTGTGTGTGTGTGTGGGGGGGGAGAAGATAGCGATCGTGCAAATGATGCGTAAGCTTTCCTTTCACGTCCATCCGAACAAGCCGTGAAGTTGTATTCGGCGATGAACCGCCTGCCTTTATTAATACGTCCATTGTCTGCAGAAGAATGAAACGCTCTGTTGTATTGTATTATCGCGTTCGCCATTACATGGCTACACGTGTATGGAGCAGTCACTCGGCTGGCTACGCGTCGACTTTGCAGCACGATGGGGTTCGTGAGCTCGTTTTACCACTCGTGTCTCTCATTGTTCTAAGAATGGACATTAGCAGCTGGACTGAGAATTACAACAAAGGATAGAGCTATATTCCATGCAAGCGCTTCCATTTGAATATGTCTGGTATGCTTGAAGCAATTAAATCATGTTAACTTCATATCTTTGTTGTTATTTTAAGGTCGCATCAACTACTAGGTTATCAGCGACCACTATTGCGTGAAACAGTATGGTAACTATGAGTATGACTCGATATGATGATGGTAGGGGTGTAAAAGGACGAACACAATACAACCATGCCCGAGGCGGGACTCGAACCCACGATCCATCGGTCCGAGATCGATTCGGAACTACTGCCCTAGCGATCTCGGCCACCGGATCGTTTTAATTTCAGTACACCAATTCGGGTGTTTTGCGTTTTCTACACCTCCGGAAGCAGCTCGACGTCGCATCGTGGCAAGACGCAACAAGCGATTTAAAACTCCGCAACGCCAGCCGCCGCAAATGTTTTATCGCTGCGTCGAGGCATTCTGTTTTTTTACAAGGTCTCTGTTTTCTTCGGCCCTTGGCATTTCGTGCGACCTACTTACTGGGAGTACAGACTGCGAAAGTCGGGCTGTAAGCGAACCGATTTTCAAGCTCTAGAGATCAAGGGGATTTGCGAACAGCGTGGGAGTGGAGTTCGCGTTAAAATGGCTGGGAATAACTGGATTTTACCACCAGTTTTCAAAGAGTACATGCTACACAAAAGAAAAAAAAACGTAATTGGAGAAAAGCGGTAAAGTAGTGGCTAAAACAGTAAAAAACTGAGTGAATACGACGAAGTTCAGACCCTAAATTGCTTCCTCATCCTCAACCACCTACAACCAGTTTCCTCAGGATACTGTTTCTCTCGAACTAACTTGAATTACACCCACGCCTCCATCACCATATCACTTCATCTCCCGCAAAAGCTTAGGCGTTTCATCTCCACATGATACAGTTTCCCGCTGGCAGCCACAACGAAAATCTCTGCCACCTTCGAAATGCAATTGTTGTTGTATATGGGGCAAGGAAAAAGTTTCAAGGCCATCAAAAATGTACCCAATAAACCATGAACGCTACGTTAATTGCAACGATTTCGTCATTAAGGTCAAGCTCACTACCTCGACCATTTCAACTCGCCCTCATAAACTTCTCACACTCATCGTCACCTTCCCCCTTACATAAAGTACGCTATGAATGTGGGCTATAAGCACAGTTTTCAACGTAAAATTTGGCGACGAGTAAAGACATTATTTGATCTATCTCTAAAATGAGGAATCTAAATGCAGAAGAAAGATGTAAGGAGTAATTTAAACAGGAAGAAATTAAAGAAGCGGACGATCCAAAACACATATCAGAAATAAATACACACTTAAGGCCAATATGAATTGAATTAATGCCTTACTTTACGCGGCGAGACTTAGGCCATGAGGCCTGCTCTTCCGCCTGACCACGCAAATTTCGCTACGGCCCATTCACCAACTAGCAGTGAAAGGAGGTGGGCGGTATTTCGTGGGCGAGAAACAGGCGATTTCGAATTTAGCTCAGAGGCGTCATTTAGGCTTGAGGATCTTTTACATGCAAGTAAATCTACTAACATGGGACAGCCGGCTTTACTTTCCCTCCAAAGGAAGGCGTATGAAGGATTTTTTCGCCCTTAAAAATCCACAGCTTCTATCGGGTTTGAACCCGCCAACTTGGATACAACAGTCCGATACGCTGTGTTACACCATCGCCGCACGATGACGACCTCAATCGCCCACAATCTGCGTTCTAAAAGCACGGCACCTCACAACCTCCCCTTTTGCACTCTCCCCCCACTCACCCACAGCGCCACCAGTAAACCAGTCCCCGCTCACGTGGGAGGGCGATTACGCGCTTCTTGAGAGCCGAATTTAACAAGCGCGGTGGCGAAATGACCCATAAAGTTAACAGCATCGCAGACCCCTGCGCCACTTTCGCTCTCGCGCCAGCGCGTCGGCGGGGGCGGCGGCGCGGGCGGAGGCTGAGAGATGGCTTCCGCTTCCCGTGGGGGCGGTGGGGGCGGCGGTGAGCGTGTTCCGCCCGGTTACGCGCGCTAACCGGTTACGCGGATACGAGATTTCGCTCTTAACCGACCGCGAAGTAACACTCGAGTTCTGGCTTCAGCAGACGCCTTTGATGTGCCCTGGGAATGCAAATGCTTTCTCTCAACTATTCCACTCGCCGCGGCTTTTATCAAAATACCGTACGGCCGAAGAACATCTGAACCATTTGTCATCATCCTGTTTGTGGAGGGTTTATATCCGACCACCGGTTATCCAACGACGATTCACGATATTCCAAAACTTCCAACAGCATATGGGAAAGTCCACAATGGCAAGTTTTCGGTAACCCATTTTCATTACTTGGACAACCTAGTTAATGCTAAAATTAGCCTTCAGAGGCTCGTTGGTCAGTATGCACGCTTTCCACAGCGCAACTCCGGGTTCGATTCCAAAAATTAATTATGCGCTTTCCTTGCAATTTCACAGTATTTGTTACTGTATGACGATGAGAAAGTTCGCTTCTCAAATTGATAACACCAGAATACACATATCCAATGTATTCACATAACTACATGGCCGCAAGGCCACTACTGATAGCCCTTAGCTTGTAAAGTGCTGTTGGGCCAAACATACATACATACACACATACATACATACATACATATATGCAATGCTAAAATCACAATAACCTGAATTTCGAACATATATAACGAAAGTGAATACTTAACCTATTTTAACGAAAGAAATAAATATAAATTATACGTAATAAATTATTTAGTGTACAGGCTAAAAGCCTGACGTATTCTTAACCTTGAGAGAGTAACATTACGTCGTAACCCACAGGTCGGGACTCCAATTACATTCCTCCCAGACGCACGCCGCAGTTAAATCGTGGAAGGAAGTCGCACATAAACTCGACGTCTTGTAGTGAGAGGTCGGAGGCAAACCTCGCGCCGCCGCACGTCGGGTATCATTTTATGAAGCGCGCGCCGGGAAAAACACGGGACCTAATGAACTACTTAGCGCTAAATTCACTTTCTTACGAGACGCACGCGTCAGGGGGGAGGGGGGGGGGCTTGCCGCTTCGGCGTACATCAGGGTGTTATACACGGCTCGTCTCACCCCCACTCCGCCAGTCGCAGGTCCGCCCGCTCGGCCGAACGTTCGCCCGAACGCTCGCTCGAACGCTCGCTCGAACGCTCGCCCGAACGCTCGCAAGACCGCTCGCCCGAACGCTCGCCCGAACGCTCGCTCGAACGCTCGCCAGACCGCTCGCCAGACCGCTCGCCAGACCGCTCGCCAGACCGCTCGCCAGACCGCTCGCCAGACCGCTCGCCAGACCGCTCGCCAGACCGCTCGCCCGAACGCTCGCGCGAACGCTCGCCCGAACGCTCGCCCGAACGCTCGCCCGAACGCTCGCCCAAACGCTCGCCCAAACGCTCGCCCAAACGCTCGCCCAAACGCTCGCCCAAACGCTCGCCCAAACGCTCGCCCAAACGCTCGCCCAAACGCTCGCCCAAACGCTCGCCCAAACGCTCGCCCAAACGCTCGCCCAAACGCTCGCCCAAACGCTCGCCCGAACGCTCCCCCGCCCACCCACCCGCTCCCCTGCCGCCCGCTAGTCCGCCCGCCCGCCCACCAACTCGCCTGCCCGCCATCCCTCTAGCAAACCCTTCACCCACCCACCCGCCAACTTCGCTCATCCGCCAACTCCATTTCTTCCTCGCTCGCCTCTTTGTGCATCATCGATCTAGCTCTAGTTCAGCTAGCAAAGAAACAAAAACCGGAGTTAAAACACGAAAACAACACGGAACTTTCCTTATCTATAACTTAAAAGGGGATCTGAAGTTCGTCACAAGAAAATAAATATTTTAGAAGACACGTCGGCAGGATGGTGTAGCCGCGACATCCACGCCAAATGTCACTTCCATCACAAGTCTCAAGAGATCATACGAACAGTACCTTCACGAATCTGACGGACAACAGCCGTAGGTAGTGCTGGGGCACTAACCTTAATTCCACCTCCCTGATTGTTCTTCTCTGTTACATAGCTCATCTTGTTGGCGTAGTCCCTAGATATGTATCTTTATATTGCCTTGTTTACACCGGAATGGACATCTCGTAATCCTTCAAATCCTACGGCTTCCACTTCTCTCACCTCAACCCTCCCCTGCTCCGTAATACCAACCTTCAAATGTCTTTTTTTGTCTCCTCAGCGCTCCTACGCTTTCTTGTCGCTCTGCCCGATCATTCCTTCGATTCTTTACTTTCCCCATCCCATCTCACCGACACTTCTCCAAGAGGGCGTTGCGTTTCGAAGCGATTTCGGCTGCGGGCGTCACCGCGCTGCAACTCTCCGCCGCCCGATGATCTCGTTGCGCGGCGCACCAGCAAGAAAGGCCACGCGAACCGGTTGCAGTGCGTGGCCTTTCTGGAATAGGCGGGGAATAGGCCTGGGATGGATTTTGAGCGCGGATGAGGGATGGACGGGGGATGACCACGGATGGAGGGAGGGGGAGGGAGAGGGAGAGAGAGAGAGAGAGAGAGAGAGAGAGAGAGAGAGAGAGAGAGAGAGGGGAAGGTTCGTTCCTTGTTTTCTTCGGTGAGTGGGTTGGTGAGTAAGCGGTTGTTTCTTTGGTTGGTTGTTGGAACGGTGGGTGGGTGGTTGGGTGGTTTGCTGGGAGGGAGTGGCGTTAAGTGGGTGGGCGTTTTTTGGTTGGTAGATAGAGTGAGGCGCTGGGTAGTTGGTTGGGTGGGTGAGTGGCGGGATGGGAGGGACTGCGATAAGGCGAGCAGGCGAGAAGGCGGGCGAGAAGGCGGGCGAGAAGACGGACGAGAAGGTGGGCGAGAAGGCGGGCGAGAAGGCGGACGAGAAGGCAGACGAGAAGGCGGGCGAGAAGGCGGGCGAGAAGGCGGGCGAGAAGGCGGGCGAGAAGGCGGACGAGAAGGCGGACGAGAAGGCGGGCGAGAAGGCGGACGAGAAGGCAGACGAGAAGGCAGACGAGAAGGCGGGCGAGAAGGCGGGCGAGAAGGCGGACGAGAAGGCAGACGAGAAGGCGGGCGAGAAGGCGGGCGAGAAGGCGGGCGAGAAGGCGGGCGAGAAGGCGGACGAGAAGGCGGACGAGAAGGCGGACGAGAAGGCGGGGAGAGAAGGCGGGCGACAAGGCGGACGAGAAGGCGAGGAGAGAAGGCGGGCGGGCGAAGAGGCGGGCTCCCGCGGGAGCTGATTAAACGCAGAACGCGCCGAAGGCGCTGTCGCCAGCCCCGGCGAACCCCTGGGTCTCCGATTCTGACTCTCCGAGACTCCTCCGCCTGACAGGCGCGCGAACGCCCGGCCGTGCCCCAGGAAGCGAACGTAGGGAACGGTGCCTCGCCGACTGGGAGATCTTATCGGCCAGCGAATGTTCAAGCAGCTTTTCATCCGGTACATCTTATCGCAATTTCATCTACATCCTGGTCGACTGGCGGCTAACCGTAGCAAATTAGAATTTCTAGATATAGAAATCTGGGAGTACGAAAGCTCTATATCATCACAAATTGAAATTCCATTTGTGGCTGAAATGAAAATGAACATGCATGTTACCGTAAATGCATAACTGCTCACAGTTTTCTCCTCGCAGGACACATGTTCGTTTTGTACCAATCACGTTGGGAAAGCAATTTACTTGTACAGTTACATGCGAAGTGTTTTGCATAACCAATATGAGTAAACTACAATATACTGTTTTCATAACTGTCTGGACACATGTGGAAATTGAATTTCAAATTGGGGTCAACTTAAAGGGACAACGAGTGCTTCTGATGTAACAGATTTAAATGGATTTATAAAAAAGGATAGAACCTCTAGGCATGATCAGTTTATAATATGAAAAGGATAAAAAAGCGACAATATACGTATCAGTAAATTAATATAACTTCAATTAGCAATGCATAAGTGCAGAAAGCACATAAAAATAATTCTCCGATAAAATAACTTAAAAAAAGATAGCCATTGCCATCCATTTGCCACAAGACATAGTGTTCCACTTCTAGCACTTTTCCAATTCCATCCAATAATTCTTCCCACCTTCGCAGCGTAATCGAGAGAAACCTCACAAAGAGCGCTTTTAGCATCTGCGCATAATCCGTTTTTCACGACGCGCCGTCTTCGCTCCGCAGCCGGTAAACATCGACTTTCCATTAGCAAGTGCCCCATCTGTATGCAGAGCCATCCACAAATCATTCCTTTTCCACCACCGACGCTACCGCCGCCGCCGCCAACACCCTCTGGCGGCCGTGGGCAGCGGCGCCGGGCCCTCCGCCTCGCCATATTTGGCGGTGCGCATGCGCCGACCGCTGGGGGTTCGCGACGCGACGGTCCGGGCGACCGGCCGTCTGGCCATCGCATGTTCCCGGTACGTGCTCCAAACAGGTCACGAAAAAAGGAGTACTCAGCGTCGAATGTGGTTGGTCGTTTCTGTTTAAAATTCGGTAGAGGGGGACGTAGGACGACAAATAACACACTTAGGGATGGGTACTAAGGACACGGAGGCGAAGAAAAAATATTAGAGAATAATGAACAAAAAAATTAAATAAATTAAAAAGTCCATTAATTAAAGTACATAAAAATATTGAATTGAATTGAATTGATGCCTTATTTTACGTGGCGAGACTCGGGCCATCAGGCCCGCTCTTCCACCCGACCAAGCAAATTTTGCTAAGTTCCTTTCACCCACTAGCGAAGAAAGGAGGTATTTCTTGGGGGACGAAACAGGCGATTTGAATTTAGCTCAGAGGCGTCATTTAGGCTTCATCTTTTACATGCAAGTAAATCTACTAATATGGGACAGCCGGCTTTACTTCCCCTCCGAAACAAGGCGTTCGAAGGATTTTATCGCCCTTCGGTCGGGTTTGATCCCGCCAACTTGGGTATAATAGTCCGATACGCTAACCGTTACACCATCGGCGACGCCAAAAAATTTCGTTTAAAAAAATTAAAATATGTTTTGTGGTTCATTACTTGGCGAATTGATTCAGAAAACTGTTAACAACTTGTTAAAATTAGCATAAATTTTGAGCAACACCAAATGCGCCGTTACTCTGAACTAGTTCACTGAAAATTGTTTACACACGCCTCACCAAATAACGATGGAGTATAAATTGACTGCAAAATGAGATGGATCAGCGAGCCGAATCTAGCGCTGCAATAACATTAGCATTTCAATTACGACAACTCGCGACATTTGCATCCATGATTCAACTACACCCCGAAACAGAAACTCCGGACGTCGCAAACAGATTTCAACTTGCCATTGCGACTCTCACGCGCCGCATGTGGAGCTCACGTGACCGAACGGCGCGGATCGGGTTCACCGCGCGACCCAGCGGCGGGCGTCCGCCGCGGAGCCACAGCGGAGTCCCAATTACGGCGCTAATTCCCGGATATTAGGATGCGCGCTGCAATTCTCCCATCAGCGAGGCGCTGGCGCGGCGCGCTTTTTGCGCGTCTTTTTGCCGCGTCGCGCCGCGCCAGGGCGTCCTCGCTCGGCTCCCGCCCCGCTCCGCCTCGCCCCGCTCCAAACCTCCCCGCCCCGCTTCGCTATGCCTCGCCACGGTCAGCCCGCTTTGTCCCGCTCAGCCGCGACCCGACCAGCTTCTCCCCGCTCCGCTCAGCTCCATCACCGCTCCGCCCTGCCCCGTTCCGCACCTCCCCGCCCCGCCCGCTCCGCTCCACCCCACGCCACTCCGCTCCGTCCTGGTCAGCCCGCTTCGTCCTTCTCAGCCCCGTCCCGCTTCCCCTCGCCCCGCTCCGCTCCTCCCCGCCCCACTTCGCCCCGCCTCGTCCCTGTCAGCCCGCTAAGGCCGTGCCACCCCGCGTCCACGTCCACTCCTCTCCGCCTCACTCTGTCCCGTCCCGCTCCGCCCAGCCCAGCCCCCTTCGTCCCGTCCGCTCCGCTTCACCCGACCCACTCAGCCCCGCTCTGCTCCGCACCGCCACGCTCCATTCCCCCTCACTCCGTCCCGCCCCGCCCAGCACCACCCCGCCTCGCGACGCGCTGCCGCAGACGATGGTTCCCCGGCCGCGACCAGTTTGCGCTTACGTAACGTCGGGGTGTCCACTCACTGGAGCAACCTGTTTGCGACGCGCCGTCCATTCGGCAGATCGGACCGTCGCAGGGTCGGGTTTGGGGAGCGATTACGAAAGCAAGACTCGTTAATTGCCGGTTGATGTCGATTGGCCAACTGATACACAAGGGGATATGTGGGACCGTGAAAATCAAGACAAAAGACACCCTGAACACTAATGAGTACGTTTGATGAAAATTGGAATAAGCAAAATGTTTAATGCAGCATGCAAGTGATCTCTTCTGCAGGAGTACGGAATGTTCAGAGCTAAATGGAATTTTGCAACAAAAATTCGAATAAAAATGGACGATCCCAAAAAAGATAACTACGATTAAGAAATACAGACTAATGAATTGTGTACGTTCATGCCATGACTGTACCTCGATCAGATGCGCAGTCGCTAACTGGGACGTCACAGGGTGCAACAGGCGACAGAATGCTGTGCAACGTGCCAGCGGGCAACCTACTGCACGTAGAAATGGAACATTTTCCCCTGAGATTGGGAGGGAGGGACGTTTAAAAAATACTGCGAGGAATCGAGTTTGCTATCACGAAACCAGAGTTTTCATTTTTATCTCATGATGAATAATATACACACATCTTCATCTCCCTGTTGCCTTCATAGAAGATCCGATTTTCAACGCAATGTGACCAAAAAACATACCCACATCTACCAAGATTTTCTTTTTCGAAGTATTTGATCTGCATTCCCCTACTTGAATATTTCTAAGTTTTGAAATCATAAATTCAGCGTCTAGACATGAATTACGGTTACAATTCTCTCTGGGGAGGAGCCACTCTTTCGGAATCTCTCCTTAATTACTGCACAATTCGTACTCCACTCCTCTCTACAAGTCGTACCCAGCCTTGGTTGACGCCTCGGCTGACGCCTCGGCTGACGCCTTCGCTGACGCCTCGGCTGACGCCTTGGCTGACGCCTTGGCTGACGCCTTCCGCAGCTCCTTGGCTTCGCCCGAGGCGCCACTTCGGTGGCGAATTGCGCCAACTAGGGCAAGGCGCTTCCCGGGCGCCACATCTCTCTTCTCTAATCTGACAAGCGACTCCCGCCTTTCTGGTCTTGTTTGCACTTTCACTTTGTGACGGGATATCGCCACACAAAAACGAAACCTGGTACTGCGCCAAGAAAATCAATTATGCATATACAAATATTGATATAAAAACAACGCTGAAATCAATTATGCATATGCAAAATTTGGTAATAAAACCAACAATAAAATCAGCGATGAAATCAATTTTGCATATGCAAATATTGATTTAAACAATGCTGAAATTTCCCCAGAATAGCATGAAAACATTCGTTGAAAAAGGAAATTTCTTTTAAAAAGAACAATACAAAAAAAACATTGTGTTGAGATTCAAAATTGATAATTCAGATAAAATTTCAGACATCCTACTACGAATTCTGCAACAAGTTATTTCTTCTCATAAACCCTTCTTACACATTCTCCACAAACGTGTTCTCGAAACAAACTGCCCCAGTAAACCGAGGCAATTCGCACAAATATTACGCCATCCAGCATAGAGGCGTGCCATGAATACATTACACATCCACACCAGCAGGTGTTTTTCACCATGACAAAAGCTGCACAGCACTCTGGATGATTGAGTATCGCAAAAGGATGAGCCGAACGATCGCTGGCCCGCACGCCGGTCACGGATCGTTTTCCAACACCCGTTTAAAATGGTAAATCATATAAACTGCGGCATAATGCGGTCACGACCGAAGCATTTCGCATTGGCCCCGACGCGTGCAGCGTGCATCGCCCGATGCAACCGCCGTCGCCAACCTCAATCTCCGCTCGCCCGCCCGCCCGTCCACTAGGGATACGACAGCAATGTCTATGTTTTCAATATATCGATATTTTAAAAAATCATAAATAAAAACGAGTTTTCGTCAATAAGGAAGACTATTTCATTTGTTGAAACAAATAATCCAATTTAAAAACACCCACTGTTATCAATACTTTGAAAAAAAATCATAAATAAAATCGAATTTTTGTCAATAAGGAAGTCTATATATTTCAGTTATCAAATCAAACATTCCAATTTAAAAGCAACGATGGTTTTGGATCGATGATTTATTGGCATCGATGTTGTAATTTTAAGAATCGATGCGTCCCGACGCCGTCCCGTCCCGTCCCGTCCTGTCGCGTCCCGTCCCGCTCCGCCCCGTCCCGTCTCACTCTTCTCCGTCCCGTCCCGCCCCTCCCCGCTCCGTCCCGTCCCGTCCCCCTCCGTCCCGTCCCGTCGCTTTGGCTGCTTCCCGGCCTTCGCGGCCAGCGCCCCGGGCGTGCGGACCTGCCCACCGGGCGGGCGGGCGGGCGGCGAGCTTTTTGTGCCCCCCCCCCGGGGGCAGCGCCGGTGCGAGTCCGAGCACGTATCCCAGCGCCCACGTGTCTCCCAGGACGCGGCGCGCCGCTGGGGACCCGTCCGGCCCGGGCCGCCGGCAGCAATTTCCACGGCCCCGCCACTTTGTTCGGAAACTCTGTGAACTTTCAGGCTGGGAATGTTACTTTGAAATGGAGTTTCGGATGCAAACTTGTGATGGACTTTGAGGGGATGAGGGACGTTACTACAAACAGAGGTTTCGCACGTGGACTTCACACATATTTCAGCCCTGAAATTGGATTTCGGGAACTTGATGTGAAGGCACACATGTTACATACGTCTCACACAACTACATACCTGCTTCAAACGAATCATCTATGTAATTATAGAATACGATGAACCCAACGAGAAAGACACCACAATTAAATGCTTTTGCAAGTAAATGACACAAATTACAAGAAACAAAGCAGTGTTTCATAAATTAAAAAAAAACGTTCCACTAATAATTACGTGTAAAAAGTTCGATAACTACAGCAAGTCCACATATCACTTCTCAGTAGTAGGCATGTTGAATCGAAGTCAATACAGCAAGAATCTACAGCCAGCTGAAGTCACGAAATTTGACACGACCACGCGCCTTTTTAATTGAATTCACGCGGTGAATGTTATGCCAATTTAAAAAAAAAGAAACTTCATTAGCAAGAAGAAACGAGGCAAAATATAAAAGCACGCGATCATTGAGAGCCCCAAAGCACTTCTGTGCTCAGTCTGCGCGACCAATCAAACATCCTCCAATAGCGAAGGCACAGCCAAGTGGAACGCCTCCATCGCAATTGACGGAATCTCCAGAAGTTCCCGAGTGGATTGGGTGAAATTCCTACTACGTTACGTGGCGCAAGAGTCCAGGCACTGGTCGCGCAAGTCAGTATCTATTGATTCCAGGCGCGTCAACTACGTACGATAGTACTCCCGTAAGTGTAGTTCTGGTTCTATGCCGGGATATTGCAGTGTTTTCTCCCGCCGTTATCCGACCCGCGGGTTTATCGCGCCTTTAGGTATAATAATAATAATAATAATAATAATAATAATAATAATAATAATAATAATAATAATAATAATAATAATAATAATAATAATTGAGTCACATATACAATTACAATCGTGTATGACGAGTCAATATGATGCCTTGGGTGGAGAGAGCAAAGTTATATTACTGTTCAGGAGCAAACAAGGGGCCATCTCAGCATTTGCTCAAAGGACCAGGGAAACTGAACAAAACCTGATGGAGATGGGGTCATTGGCCTAGAAATACAATACTTGTTACAACCAGAGGGGCACCATGTCGACGAAACCAATCTCTAAGCCCCAGTATGGTCTCCCAACATGTGTGGTAATGTAGTGCAAGTGTGTAAGTATGGGGAGAGGATATGACAAGGAGCGGAGGACGGAGAGGTCGCGCCTGGACCGTAGCCATTTTGTTGGGGTTCTATTCCCGGCATTCGCCTGGTATTGATCGGAGAAACCAAGGAAATCTATCGATCGCAGCAACCAGCCACTACGACCTTTCCTCAGACAGATTGAATTCCACCCAGTTATAAAGCTACCGTCAAAAATACGCCACCGTGAGATCTCTTACCATAGCACCTCTCGGTCAACAACGCAGCTATCAACGCCGTTCCACCGAGCCAACGCAGGAGGTAAAGACAGTACAATTCCTGTCACGTGACGTCGCGTCACGCCTGTCCTCGGGCGTCGATAGCAGTCACGCCGATGGGCTCTCGAACTCGCCATCCTGCGCGGCGCAACGCTCCCTCGATTAGGCGCGGCGCCACGGTTCACTGCAGCTCATAAGCACCACACACTCGACGCCCCGCCCCGCCCCGCCCCTCCCCGCCCCGCCCCGCTCCGCGTCACCCCGCCAGCCTCACCCGCGCCGCTTTGCCCCGCCACGCGCCGCGCCGCCCCGCGTCTTCCCGCCCCTCATCGCCCCGCGCTCCCCGCCCCCGCTCAGAGTGAGTTGCCTCTCGGGGCGGGGAGGGGCGGCGCGGAGCGGGGCGGGGTAGGGCGGGGCGGGGTAGGGCGGGGCGGGGTGGGGCGGGGTAGGGTGGGGCGGGGTAGGGCGGGGCGGGGTGGGGCGTGGCGAGGAGTGGCGGCGCGGAGCGGGGCGGGGTAGGGCGGGGTGGGGCGGGGTAGGGCGGGGTGGGGCGTGGCGAGGAGTGGCGGCGCGGAGCGGGGCGGGGTCGAGCGGGGCGTGGTGGAGCGGGGCGGGGTGGAGCGGGGCGGGGTGGAGCGGGGCGGGGTGGGGCGTGGCGAGGAGTGGCGGGGCGGAGCGGAGCGGGGCGGAGCGGGGCGGAGCGGGGCGGGGTGGGGCGTGGCGAGGAGTGGCGGCGCGGAGCGGGGCGAGGAGCGGGGCGGGGTGTGGCGAGGCGGGGCTGGGCGGCGCGGGCCGACGCCGTCAAAGCTAATGAAGCGGGCAGCGACCCCGGCACTGTATGCACGCCCTCGCACGCCCGCCGAGACTCGAACCGGCGCCCCACGGCTTCGATAGGTTTGCTGCGGACAAATATGGTCAGCCGCACTGGATTCCAACACATACACAAAATTTAAGGTGTTTAGAGTTCCTGGTTTTATATGCACAGTCTCTCAAACAAGTTTACAACACAAACTGTATTTTACAAATGCATTTTTGGCAAATTTTGAATTAAGAGCGGTTTGAGTAAAGAAAGCCGTTTGAGTGAAGAAAGACTAAACAAATTTTCAGTAAAGAAAAATCACTATTTCATGAACAAAGGGAATTCCAATGGCTGAAACAACTGCTGCGTTCTAGCGGTGGAACGAAAATCCCTCCCGTAGCATAGTCTATTGTCACTCACCTTTCAATTCGTTTTGATCAATAACACATTTAGGGTATTTTTGCTAAACCACTCTAAAATCTGAATACTAACATTAATTCAATGTCTGTATACAATAATTTATTACAGCTACTTTTCAAGCTGGCATTTTGAGAACATTATTCAATAAAACAATTTATCCAGCGAGAAAACTGCAACTCAGCTTGAATTCAAAGACCTCTATTGTAATTGAAGTGAAATTGAACCACCACGAAGCGGACTCGTAACTTCTCTAGCCAGACTGGCGAAAAATTACTCGGCAAATTCCCAGTATATTACAGTAATTATTATTTACTTAGCGGGAAAACGTATGTCAGATCATGTTATTCTTACAAAGATAACAAAGCGAAAAAAATCCAGCTGGTTCGGTATCGCGTGGCGAGTAACGAGAAGCGAAAATGATTCTTCCGAGGCGTTCTTTCACGTCCGACTGTATTGGAAGGAAAAGCTGAACGTGCAGCAACAGACGTCGGCCGTTTGCGCACCGAGAGGCCACCGCCGCCCTAGGCAATGAAGCGGGCAGCGACCCCGCGGCCGCCAGCACGCCCGCGCGCTCCTTGCAAAGCCACGCCGCACTCAGCTCTCCTCCGCGCCCCGCCCCGCTCCGCTCAGCTCCTCGTCCCGCTCGGCGCCCCGCTCCGCTCCGTGCTCCACTCCGCGCCCCACCCCGCACCACGCTCCGTTCCCCTCAGCTCCCCGCTCCGTTCCCCTCCGCTCCCCGCTCCGTTCCCCTCCGCTCCCCGCTCCGTTTCCCTCCGCTCCCCGCTCCGTTTCCCTCCGCTCCCCGCTCCGTTTCCCTCCGCTCCCCGCTCCGTTTCCCTCCGCTCCCCGCTCCGTTTCCCTCCGCTCCCCGCTCCGTTTCCCTCCGCTCCCCGCTCCGTTTCCCTCAGCTCCCCGCTCCGTTTCCCTCCGCTCCCCGCTCCGTTTCCCTCAGCTCCCCGCTCCGTTTCCCTCCGCTCCCCGCTCCGTTTCCCTCCGCTCCCCGCTCCGTTTCCCTCCGCTCCCCGCTCCGTTTCCCTCCGCTCCCCGCTCCGTTTCCCTCCGCTCCCCGCTCCGTTTCCCTCCGCTCCCCGCTCCGTTTCCCTCCGCTCCCCGCTCCGTTTCCCTCAGCTCCCCGCTCCGTTTCCCTCAGCTCCCCGCTCCGTTTCCCTCAGCTCCCCGCTCCGTTTCCCTCAGCTCCCCGCTCCGTTTCCCTCCGCTCCCCGCTCCGTTTCCCTCCGCTCCCCGCTCCGTTTCCCTCCGCTCCCCGCTCCGTTCCCCTCCGCTCCCCGCTCCGTTCCCCTCCGCTCCCCGCTCCGTTCCCCTCCGCTCCCCGCTCCGTTCCCCTCCGCTCCCCGCTCCGTTCCACACCGCTCCCCGCTCCGTTCCCCTCCGCTCCCCGCTCCGTTCCCCTCCGCTCCCCGCTCCGTTCCCCTCCGCTCCCCGCTCCGTTCCCCTCCGCTCCCCGCTCCGTTCCCCTCCGCGCCTCGCGCTTTGTAAACATTAAATCGCGATTAATTTTACGACGAGCAGCGCCTTTTGTTTGGCTGGATCTAACATGAGCCGTGAGCCAAGCGTTTCTATTATTTTTTTTTGTGCGCAGAGGCTCGTTAATGGACGTATGGTTTCGGGGTCAGAAATGACGCGCTCGAGGCGTGTTCCAAATGGATCGCTCCGTGAAATGCAAAGAAAAGTGGCTTACGCGGCTGCCGGCGTCTTTGTGCGAGGTAATCTGAGCACTTTCGGTGAGTGATATCTGGTAGAGTATTCACTGAGATGGACTCTGGATGTGATTTATATCTGGAGACAAGAAACGTTACGGTAGTCTAGAGTAGAATTTAGAGCCATGACTCTCACAGACACCTACCATACAAATCAGTATGATCTTATAAAAATTGGATTGTCAGTGATTAAAGAATAAGATGTCGATATGCAAAGACATGTCGTGTGAAAAATTTCGTGACGTTCAGTATATCAAACATTTATGGGAAAGTATATTGTGTTATTGTGAGACCGTAGGCTTCCGCGGCCGGATTCAGTGTTTACTAGGCTGTCCGGGTGACGCCGCGTCCATGGCGAAGGTGCCGACGTTTCGGTCGCCATTCTGCGACCTTCCTCGCATTACGCCCTGAGGGAGGTCGCAGAATGGCGACCGAAACCTCGGCACCTTCGCCATGGATGCGGCGTCACCCGGACAGCAGTAAATACTATATTATGCTTTGTTTGTTGCCAGCCATTTTTGCGACCAATTTTGCACAGCGAACCTCCTGCCACCGCGAACGTCTACGCTATCGCCGCCGCCATCGCCACCAAAACTGTCACAGCCATTTCCGCCGCCGCCACCACAACCATCGCCCCTGCCACCATCGCCCCCGAGATAGCCACCACCAGCACTGCCATCACCACCGTCTCCACTGCCACTTCCACCGTCGAAAGAGTCCCCGCTATCACCATCTCCACCGCCGCGGACGCCTGTGCCGCCTCCTGCGCGCCGCCGTGATGCATGGCGCCCGGGTGATACTCATCCCATTCGCGCCGCACCGCGCGCGGAACCGGTCGGCGGCGGCGGAGGCGGCGGCGGCTGCGGAGGCGGCGGCGGAGGCGGCGGCGGAGGCGGCGGCGGAGGCGGCGGCGGCGGTGGCGGAGGCGACGGCGGAGGAGGCGGCGGCGGCGGCGAAGGCGGTGGCGGCGGCGGCGGCGGCGGCAGCGGCGGCGGCGGCGGCGGCGGCGGCGGCGGTGGCGGCGGCGGAGGCGACGGAGGTCGAGGGCGGCGCTTTACCCGGCCGCCGAGCAGCGCGCGCAAGGGCGAACGCAGAGAATGGGGGGGGGGGATAAAAAGAGAGCGAAAGAAGATACCGCCGCGATTATCATCTACGAACGACCGGAGGAAAATGAAAAAAGAAGGCGCAAAGGCGTGAGATGAGAAACGTAAAGGAGCTGAAGAGTAAAAGCTACAACGTAACACAGAAGGATGACGCACAATACGTGAAAATAAAAAGTGAAAAACAGTTATTGCTCAACAGACGTATCAATGCGGAACGCTAGATTTTTTTAAAGTTTCATCTGGATACGACACGGCAAAAGCGACGTAGGAGAGAATGGAACCGCTCCATACAAGCGTGAATAAACCACACACAATATATTACTCTCAATAAACTTAAAATCCGTTTCAAAGAACCGAAATAAAAAGAAATTGGAAATAATAAATACGCGCACAGTCGAAAAGAATTGAATAAACGACCTTAAAAGACAAGCTCAAAAGAACAAGACAATAATAACTCTCTTTCAGTAAGCATAGGATGAACAGAGCTCACGAAAAGAACAAGCTAAACCGCCGAGAGCTCGTAAGAAAGCGGTCCAGAGCACGTCCGCGAGAGGTACAAGTGCCCGGCGAGAGGGACGCGCACAAAGCGGGGCGCTTCCGCGATGAGATTAGCGCCTCTCAGCGCCAGATGAATACGCGCGAGCGAGCGAGCGACACACGAGGACGCGAGCGCCGGCGCGGGACCGCCAAAGATACGAACCTGGGACTCCCAAGAGCTATCTCGCCGATTGAGTGATAAGTGATTTCGGGTGAGTCAACCGATAAAATCAGTTGTCCCGTAAGTGCAGTGCATTATTTTTGTCTTCGGGACGTGGCGGTGATCTTCCCGCTAGATAGCGAGGCCAGTTGTCGAGCGCAGGGATAGCGGAGTTTCCCCCACCAGTTACCTCCCGCCAGCGGGGTACCGCCCCAGGCGGCCTAAGCTTCTAGATCCCAACAGGTCTCCTGGCATGCGTGGTAGTGTGTAGTGTAGTGCGTGTGTGTGCGTGTGTAAGGAGGATGAAAATAGCGGAAGGTAAGGGAAGGCTCACGGGCGGTCCCTGTGGCACTCCGGAATTCGCCTGGTGGTCATCGAAGATATCCCGAAAAAAATACCGATCAGAGCAGCCGGCCGTCTGATTTCTCCTTCAAACAGTGGCTAAACACATTGATCAAACTCAGATGTGGGAACCCTTAGGCAAACGTCGAAAGATCGCTAGACTAGTAAACCTTCTGAAAGCGTACACTGGATGTAAAGCGTTAAATGACATTCGAACTAGAATAGGGCTCCCTCAATATTTCGGAAGAGGAGATCATCCATACAAAATCAAATATAGGAATCAAAAAACCGATGTAGGTAAATACTCTTTTGCCAACCGGACAATAACTGACTGGAACAATTTACTTGCTGCAGTACTGGAGACTTTTTCCTCCAGTGTGCGTTGCTTCCGGAAACGCCTAGAGAATTGCGTGTGATGCCAAATAACTGTGTATGTTAGGTCTTCTTAGACATTCTCCTTAGTTTTACTTTCGTTAGTTTTTACTTAATTGTACTTTTCATATTATATATATGTAACATTAATATCTCTGTATATGTGCTGTAAAACTCTGCCACCGAGCAAAAGCTCATTAGCAGAAAAATAAATATTATTATTATTATTATTATTATTATTATTATTATTATTATTATTATTATTATTATTATTATTATTATTATAAACGCGACCTAGCTATGTAGCTAGTGACGAAAACCCTGCCACCGTCGCGTCTCGAACCCAGGACATCTCGGTCAGAGGCACTGCAGTGACTTCAGTCGATGCCCTGAGACACCTTCGCCGCTGCAAGCGCGCGCCGAACCGTGACCTCCTGAGATGCGAACCTCAGACTCCCAAGCACACGCTCGCGCGCGCAGAAGTGTGCGCAGTGGCGCGGGTTCGATACTTTAGCCTTCCCCCTCCGTTTCGACGCAGCCCGACCGTATCGGGGCACGCTAGACGAGCGACGGTCCGCCACACTGCTGCAAGCACGAGCGAACCCCACGGCACCTTTGGCGCAGCGAGAGCAATACGTTACAGCGGGGTAGCGATGCGATATTCCGAACGCGGGAACCTGTTCGCGCTCTTAATTCATCAGCTATGCTGTTCAGTGTCGGAGATTGGCAATTGATGTACACGAGAAATAGCCTGCAGAGTCGAACAATAAATGAATAGAACCTCGTTAAAATCCCTTTTATGTTCAATTGTCGTGACGAATAATTGCAGTGATGATTTCATTGTTTGTTTCCTTAGTGGAAGCGATGTTGGTTTATTTTGTTATGCGGCTGTTGGCAACAGGAGAGGTATTTTTAATAGCTTCTTCACATTATTGGAGATATATTCAAGGATGGTGCTCGTCGCTAGCTCTTGGTCTGCGTGCTCGCGGCCGCGGGTTCGATTCCTGCTGAGGCAAGATTATAGTGCGCGTTTTCCGTGCAATGTCCCAGTATATATTGATGTGTGACGATGAGTAAATTCACTTCTCGGGTTGAGAAGACCGGAATAAGGCGTGGGGATGTGATAACCACACGTACCCTATTAACCCACGGCCGCGAGGCAGGGGCGTCGCCGGTAGGCCTGAGCCCGTTCACAGGCTGTCGCGACATGTCTGTCGGATGATGTATACATACATACCTACATACATACACACATACATACACACACATACATACACACACACATACATACACACACACATACATACACACACACATACATACACACACACATACATACACACACATACATACACACACACATACATACACACACACATACATACACACACACATACATACACACACACATACATACACACACACATACATACACACACACATACATACACACACACATACATACATACACACATACATACACACACATACATACACACACACATACATACACACACACATACATACACACACATACATACACACACACATACACACACACATACATACACACACACATACACACACACATACACACACACATACATACACACACATACATACACACACATACATACACACACATACATACACACACATACATACACACACATACATACATACACACACATACATACACACACATACATACACACACATACATACACACACATACATACATACACACACATACATACATACACACATACATACACACATACATACATACACACACATACATACACACATTCACACACACATACACACATTCACACACACATACACACATTCACACACACACATACACACATTCACACACACACATTCACACATACACACACATACATTCACACACATACACACACATACACACATTCACACACATACACACACATACACACATTCACACACATACACACACATACACACATTCACACACACACATACACACATTCACACACACACACATACACACATTCACACACACATACACACATTCACACACACATACACACATTCACACACACATACACACATTCACACACACACATACACACATTCACACACACACATACACACATTCACACACACATACACACATACATACACACATTCACACACACACACACATTCACACACACATTCACACACACACATACATTCACACACACATTCACACACACACATACACACATTCACACACACACATACACACATTCACACACACACATACACACATTCACACACACATACACACATACATACACACATACATACATACACACACATACATACACATGCATACAAGGATTATTTGTCATATGTCCATCGTATGTTTTGCTCACATAACGTCCTTTGAGAAAAAAATATGCCTATTAAACACACAAAATGTTTCGTGAAGTCGCCAAGTAATAAACATGTTGACCGCAAGGGCGCCGCGGAAAATATTTATGCCGCGGGAGGACAGAGGAATAAATGAGACGTGTGGAGGAGGCAACGCGGCGAGGTGGGCGCAGACCCCGGGTGACGGACTCTCACCTCGCAGCGGCATGGCGGCGGAGCGGGCGCGTTAAGATCTGGCCTCGAAGGCTCGCGACTGACGCCGCCACGTCAGGGCTGCCCATCGCTTCTTCCCGGGTAGACCCGTCGCCCACTCACGTCATCTCGACTCCACAGATATTCGCGTAAAATTAATAATAAACATGCGTCGAAACCCCGAATGTTTGCGAAGAAAAAAAATGCCCCGAATACAAAAACATACCCCTAAGTAATGGTTTGGCGGCGGCGATGGTGTGACGGTTAGCGTACCGGACTGTTGTACCCAAATTGGCGGGTTCAAACCCGATCGAAACCGTGGATTTTTAAGCGCCAAAAAATCGTACGCCTTCCTTCGGAGGGGAAGTAAAGCCGGCTGTCCCATGTTAGTAGATTTACTTGCATGTAAAAGATCCTAAAGCCTAAATGACGCTTCTGAGCTAAATTCAAATCGCCTGTTTCTCTCCCAAGAAATACCTCCTTTCTCTGCTAGTTGGTGAAAGGAGCGTAGCGAAATTTACGTGGTCAGACGGAAGAGCAGGCCTCATGGCCTGAGTCTCGCCACGTAAAATAAGGCATTAATTCAATTCAAGTAATATATTAATTTGCAATATTTTTAAAAATCTTGTTTGTTATTGAGGTACTTCTGTAATAAGTTTAACATTTACACAACACATTCCCTCAACTAACTACCAAATTCGAAACGAACACATCCCAAAGCGCTTTAAAAGAGAATTGTCACACCCCACACTGAAGCTGCGGATAAGCTGTGAAGTTCACAAGCTCGCACTGCTGCGTCAAGGGCGACAGAAATAGCACAACGAGCATTTCCTTTTTTTCGTTCGAATAATAAAACGCTCCCAACTCCCAACACACCATCCGAGCCGCGCGCGTTCGCTCGCGTCAAGTGCCCCAAGGCCAAGCGGCCGTCGGCGCGGCGGCGAGCGCGCAGCCCCAGCGCGTGAGCTACGGCGACAGCTCGCCGCTGCCCCCGCCGGCGCGCCGGGCATACCGCCCCGCCCCACGCCGCGCGAGCCTTACCGGCCGCAGGTAGAGTGGTGTCGTGTGTCACGCGCCGCCTGACAGATAAGTGTCCTCGCGGGGCTCTCGTCGCGCCTATCTGTTACGCAGCCGGGACGCCCGCCCAACGCTTTGGCCGGATCCGGCACCCTCCACATGCCCAGGCAGCCGGCTCGCCCGTCCGACCGTCCGCTCGTTCGCCTGTCTGTCCGTCCGTCCGTCCGTCCGCTCGTTCGTCCGTCCGTCCGTCCGCTCGCCCGTCCGCTCGCCCGTCCGCTCGCCCGTCCGCTCGCCCGTCCGCTCGCCCGTCCGCTCGCCCGTCCGCTCGCCCGTCCGCTCGCCCGTCCGCTCGCCCGTCCGCTCGCCCGTCCGCTCGCCCGTCCGCTCGCCCGTCCGCTCGCCCGTCCGCTCGCCCGTCCGCTCGCCCGTCCGCTCGCCCGTCCGCTCGCCCGTCCGCTCGCCCGTCCGCTCACCCGTCCGCTCGCCCGTCCGCTCGCCCGTCCGCTCGCCCGTCCGCTCGCCCGTCCGCTCGCTCGTCCGCTCGCTCGTCCGTCCGCTCGCCCGTCCGTCCGTCCGTCCGTCCGTCCGCCCGCCCGCCCGCCCGCTCGTCCGTCCGCTCACTCGCTCGCCCGTCCTTCTGCCTGTCCGTCTGCCCGTCCGTCTGCCCGTCCGTCTGCCCGTCCGTCTGCCCGTCCGTCTGCCCGTCCGTCTGCCCGTCCGTCTGCCCGTCCGTCTGCCCGTCCGTCTGCCCGTCCGTCTGCCCGTCCGTCTGCCCGTCCGTCTGCCCGTCCGTCTGCCCGTCCGTCTGCCCGTCCGTGCGTGCGTTCACCTAGCCGCATGTCGTCCCATCGTTCCTTCCAGTTGTAGTCCGTTCCCTTCCTTTCTCTTCCGTTCCGTTCCGTTCCGTTTCGTTTCGTTCCGTTCCGCTCCGTTCCCTTCCCGTCCCGTTTTGCCTCGTCACCTCCCCGTCCGTTCCCTCATCCCAGTGCTTAACTCGCCACTTGTGCGTCATCTCTGCCTCTCCTCGCAGCTCGCTTGGTATCATCATAACCTCGAGCACGTCCGCGCTCCCAGGCGGGAAGGGAGTCCATTACTGTCAAAGCTATCCTGGAAGAACAAACAGAGCACGCGATACGAAGGATGACACCCCACTAGCCCGTATTGTCTCTTGCCATTTAAAGTTTGTTTGCGCTGTAAATGTCCAGTGTCGCCTTCAGGCTGAAAGTGGCTTACTTTATTACTCAGTACCAATGTTCAACACTTTTTCGGTTTACAACACCAACATATTAGTTTTCAGCAAGAATCGCAGACGATAGTCTCACTAGACGCACATAAACTACTAGAGAGAAAAAAATAAAGTGTGGTTGGGACCATTTCGTCGCAACTGCACGACTATTTGCCATTACTAAGCTGGGCGGTTTCTGGTACGCCAAAATATTTGAAAAACGTCATTGAATCATCGTAATAATTTTTACGATTTGTATCACGCGGCGGTGTTTCGACTCTGATGAGCAGTCTGCTTAGGTAAACAGTATAATTGGGAATTTCTTCGATGTTGACGGCGCCATAAAGATCAGATTACGTGGCCCAGGCAGATATCCCAAACACGTAGTTAGGCGCCGATAAACATCGCTCGAAACCAATGCATAAATTTAAGCTCGCGTGTCGAAACTTATACTTTACATAAACACACTTTCCCTTCGACATCCAAGCCAGCGAGGAAGAGAAAGTCCCTAATCGCTGGATATAATGACAAGCGCTCTCAGCAAAATTACATTACACTCCTAAGATTCTGCTCTTTTAATTCCATCAATTTATTTGTCACAATATTGCCACTTTATTACTGTGAATATGCCATTTTATCTAATAGCGACCAACGATGGGAAAGACTGCTGGTTTGTAGCATGGTCATTAAGACATCAGGCATACTAAATATTTTCCCGAGCTGGGAAAGAAAGCAAAATATTAAAATAATAAAAATATAAAGACGAAAAATAATCTGGAAGGAGTTGTCTTTAATTGTCTCATTACATTTTGTATCTCAAGTAGAACGTTTGGTTCAATAGGTATATCACCGCGAAACCCTGAAACAAATTACTCACTGTCAAAATTCTGCGCACTCATATCAGATTTACGACTTATTCCCAAGTTTAATTCCATACTACGAATTCATGTCACAATCCTTTTTAACATTCATTAATCGGATATTGTTCCATTTCACTCTCGTGACAAAAGGAGGATTACTAATTGTTCCCCACAATAGGATTATTCCTCGTCAGCCATCTGAATCTCCCGCTTAATCTGAGCTTAACTGCGCCTTTAGGAGGCCGTGCCGCTCCGAGAAGGGGCGGGAGGAGGGGGGGGCAGCAAGTGGCTCTCAGTCGCCTCCAACGCCGCCTCCGCCATTGCTACCACCACATGGCTACTGCTGCCGCCACCACCGTCACCGTCACGCACGCGGCTGCCACCACAGCCACTACCTCCACTTCCGTCGCCACCAGCGCCGCCGCCAGAACCACCGCAACTACCACGGCCATAGCCACCGCCAGAACTACTGCTACCACTGCCGCTATTGTCACCGCTACCACCATCGCCACCGCCAAAGCCACCACTGCCTTCGCTACAACCGCCGCTGCCCTCAGGGCTGCCACCATCACCACCGTCACCGTCACCGTCATCACCGCCGCTGCCGCCATCGCCAGAACAACTGCTACCACTGCCGCTACCACCATCGCCATCTGCCTTCGCTAGATCCGCCGTCACCGCTGCTCTCAGAGCAGCCACCAACACGCCACACGTCACCGTCACCATCCCCGCCGCCAGGGCCCGCAAGCAGCGCACAGCGCAGCCAACGAGCGCGCGTCATCCGAGAGAGCTGAGCGGCGGCGGCGGCGGCGGCGGCGGCGCGTGGGAGAGGAGAGGGATACGGCACGCGGGCAATTTCCGCTTTGTTTCGGCGCGCGGGGCGGCGCGAGGCGGCGCGGGGCCGGTCGTTAGCTCCAAGTGGCGGCGGTGGGCGGCGGCCCATGGCTCGCAGGACGAGGAGTCGGGGTTAGCGGCGAGGGCACAGGCTGCCGCGGTGACACAGGCACACACAAACGGAGGGAAACATGGTACTGAGGCTACGAGATACATCGAGAAGGAAGAATCGAGATCGTCGAAGGAACAATTTGTGAATATACTTTCTGGGCGTCATCTGCGGGTTGAGTCGTCATTTCATCCTCCAAAAATTGAAAAGCGCCCCAGAAACTAACTTCTATTTATTTGAAAGGCAGTGCAATTAGGTCGCAGTAAAAAAATGAATGTATAGAGCATTTGGTACAATGGTAAATAACGAGAAACCAGCCAGTCGAGAGTGAGCATTAAGGCAATCGGGAGTACTCCATTAAAGTGACCGCCAACACGCTTCGTACATCATAAATTCTATTTGCAGTAAACGAGACTTCAACCTCCGCCCACGGATTTGGAAAGCGAGCTGGGTCAGCGCTCGTTGGCGTGGACGTCGAGAAGCTGGTGGCGACGGCGTGTGGCGCGGCGGCGTCGGGATAGCTCCGTGGTGGGCGGTGGCGGCGACGGCGCGGCGGGGGCCGAGTGGGCGCCCGCGGGGTAGGCGGGCCGGCGCGCTCCCACGCCGCGCGGGTTGCGTTCGCGCCGCGGCGCAGGGGTCCGGCTCAGCCGCTGTTCGTTCCACTTACGGTCTAATTACGGCCCGGAATGCACGTCTCGCGTCTCGCTCGAGTTGTTGGGCGTAATGATCTTATTTTGGCGACATAATCGCATTTCTCTTGCGTTTGTTGCTTTTTTGGCTTTGCTGTACGAATATTTTTAAATTACGTTCATTTTATAAATGCACAAACTACAAGAACCTATCATGACCTCAAGCAGAATAGGATAGAATAGCAATGAGAAAAAACCGAAAATTTCCGTTACATTTTTCTTCCGCATGTTTCCATTCCGTAACGGTATACTTGATTTCTGAAGCAATTGTTAAAGATAATTAATGCAAAGTATTTGAGATGTCTCTATTAACACTTGGTGGAATTTCTGGGCAGAGTATTTCCACTTCGGAGGAAGACTCCTCCGCCTGAGAGCTTACACAGCCGCACGCGAAACGCGCATTAGTTTGGGAGGAGCCGCACAGGGCGGGGACGCGAAATAGAATCCTGAACAGAGAAGTTAGGGAAAGGCCAACGAAGTCAGACGACCACAAAATTAGTAAAATGGACCCCCCCAAACAAAGGATTTTAAAAACATTCACAAAATACTCTTATTGTTCATAAAGAAAAAAGAGAAAGAAGTAACGAAATAGGAAGCGTGGTTGTGAAAATACACGTTACTATGTTCTGTATTACGGAGAACGCAGCTACTCGCAAGTTCACCACCCGACACCACTCCCTTTACGCACACGAGAGGGGTTTGCTCGTGGGGTAATGGCTAGCACACACGCCTTAAACCGCTGAAGCACAGGTTGGAGCCCCGCTCAATTCCTGTAGAATTTTTGGAGGACAATGCATGATCTCCACAGATGTTCTCGGAATCGTTCAGTTTTCCTCGTTTCCCACTCCACCACTTCTCCACTAACATTATCGCCAGTTTCTTCAATTTCTTGTTCAGAATCTGTACAGTGGGAACATTTTAGTTCAAATGATGTATCAGCAACTTCATCATCCCTTGATAAACAAGGATTTAATACGTTAAACTCTTGAATGAGCCGGCGATGTTATAAAAAAAAGTCACGTAAACGGGAACGTCGGGTCTGATGGACCCATCAACAACTTGATCTGTTCAACAGGATTCAGTTTGAAGGTAGACTGGTGGATAAGTTAAGAAATAATTTTGTTCACTCGATAGACGGCTTCAAAGATGTCGTTGGGTCTGACAGACGCAACGTTCCCACTGCCGGATTAAAGTTATTTATCAGTCGCATTATCTGTATTTGCATTTTGTTATTTTGTCGTCGTCGTCGTAGTCGTCGTAGTCGTTCGTAGTCGTTCGTAGTCGTCCGTAGTCGTCCGTAGTCGTCCGTAGTCGTTCGTAGTCGTTCGTAGTCGTTCGTAGTCGGTCGTAGTCGTTCGTAGTCGTTCGTAGTCGCTCGTAGTCGTTCGTAGTCGTTCGTAGTCGCTCGTAGTCGTTCGTAGTCGTTCGTAGCCGTCGTAGTCGTCGTAGTCGTCGCAGTCGTCGTCGGCGACCTCCACGCCGGGGGGCGCTGGCAGCGCCGCTGCGTGCGGTACGCGGGCGACCGGGGGTCTCCATTAGGATTCCGCTCACGGGCGGAGCGCTTCATTTGCAAATGAAATGGCGCCTAAGTGGGGCTTCGCAGGCGTCCCGTGCGAGGCCGCGCGCGCCGCCACCCCCTCCCCCACCCCCCTCCCCGCCCCCGTCGCTTGTTGTTTCGTAAGATGTTTGGCGCCCCCGCGCGTCTCCGAGGTTATTGTACTCCCTGGCGCTCGACGGCCCGCGGTGACGCGAGGCACAAGTTCCGCATGCCCAATGAGCAGAGGGGGGGGAGGTTGTTTTGCCTGCGCAGTAGGCAGGCAACGTGAACAACAACGGCGGATTGGAAAACAGTTTGGGAAATTTGCATACGTTTCCAAGGGAGTAACAATGTTGTACAGAACTCTACTGTCATTTTTCTGTTACTCTCGTCTGTAGATCACTGCGATAACGTGTTTACGTTTTACCGTAGTAGATTAACTGTATAGAAAATGCAACTACAGAAATGTTTGAGCCAGATTTGGCATTTGCATAAGGGGGCAATTACGCAAACAGAAATACTAGTAACAGCTCTTCCGATGAAGCAAGTAGAAGCTTAAAAATTCGGCATTCACAACTGCTTATGCAACGAGTGGTTTCAAATCTCGACAGAGCCTAATCGGTTGAAATATTGAGATTTTAGAAACCGACAACTTTCCTGATCCGCTCGTTTACTTGAAGCGAACGATGTGCCTGCGAAATCCAATACCCATTTTATTCAAAACGTTATGTTATACGTAATCTGTTACGTAATATTTAAAAAATAACAACTGCGATCCTAATTTGATAAATATACCCCAATATTCCATTTCATTAAATTTGAGGATTGTAATGATAGTATTAAATAATAATAATAATACTATTACTTTTATTAATTTATTATTATTATTATTATTATTATTATTATTATTATTATTATTATTATTATTATTACTACTATGTTCAAAGTCGACTGCGTCACGTGACTCAACAGCACCCCTTTCTGTTCATCTTGTTTGTTCTTTTGATCGAGATCCGGGGAGAGAGATGTGCTGGTGAACGACCCTATATTTACGCTCCAGACGCTCGCATTTTTCACCCCCCTTTGAATAGGCGTCTGCCGTTGAAAGGGAGCGCGACTTCCTCAGCGGCCCATTCGGGGCCGCGTCGCGGGGCGCGACTCTATAGAGGGGCATGACCGAAGCGTGCCGGCGCATACACGCGGCAGCCACTCGCCCGCCGGCGCGCCGCCCTCACATCCCGCCGCCGCCGCTAGACGCTCGCTGCACGCCCCTGCCCCTACGTCGCCCCCACTCTCGCTCTCGCTCTCGCGCTCTCGCTCTCTCGCTCTCGCGCTCTCGCTCTCGCTCTCGCGCTCTCTCGCTCTCGCGCTCTCGCTCTCGCTCTCGCGCTCTCGCTCTCGCTCTCGCGCTCTCGCTCTTGCTCTCGCGCTCTCGCGCTCTCGCACTCTCGCTCTCGCGCTCTCGCTCTCGCGCTCTCGCTCTCGCGCTCTCGCTCTCGCGCTCTTGCTCTCGCGCTCTTGCTCTCGCGCTCTTGCTCTCGCGCTCTTGCTCTCGATCACGCTGCGCTCTTGCTCTCGCTCGCGCTGCGCTCTCACTCGTTCTCGCCGCAGTCTCGCTCGTGCTCTCGCTCTCGCCGCGGTCTCTCCCGCGCTCTCCTCTGACTTCTGCCCTCCCGCCACTGCATCCCACCTCCGGCACCGCTGCCTCTGTCCAACTTGCTTCTCGTCTTGCTCTGCCTCCCCAGCGACCCGCCATCGCTACTGACAGATCTCGCCGCACGCCCCCGCCATTACTGCTCTCGCCGTCGCCTCTCTCTACCGCCTTCTGCCCCGCCTGCCCACCCGTCTCTGCGACCCAGCCCCGCTATCGCCACCGCCCAACCTGTCTCTCGGCCCCGTTCGCCGCTGCCCGTCAGCGCTTGTTCAGTGCCGTCCGCAGCCGTTAGTCCTTCCTGACGCGCCTCCCTGCCAATTCCTGCCGGCAGCCACCCTGTCCCTCCTCCCCCTTCGACCAGACCGAAGTATTTTTTACGAACGCCTCGCCCTCACTCTCTCGCCTCCCCGGCACATATGCGCCGTCGTTCTATCTCTCTCTCCGAATTGGTTTGAAGGTCCTTTAATTTTTGTACGTATCTAAATAATTCATAAATAAAAGGAGGCTGTAAATAGTATATAAAACATATATCCGACTCACATGAAATATTACATATATTTTATTCAGTTACAACCTTTAAATTATAATTATATAATAAAATAAATTTCATAAACAAAACAAAAATGAAAAAGACCCTGAATATGAAAGCCAATGAACTTCGAAACTAAATTTGTCAGATTTTAAATAAAAATGTATTATGTGAATTAATGTCTGCCTAAAAAATTTAAAGACTTTCAAACCAATTTTAAAAATGGAAAAAAATATGTCTGATTCTCACTGAATTTTTTAAAAAAAAATTTCTTTCAAAACAACTATCTTTCTTTCCCTCCGTATCCCAACCACTCGTCATCGCCACCCGGTCCAGCACCTCTTCTACTCTTCCCGCTCTTTCATCCTTCTCTCGACGTCCACACCTCGTTCGGCTCCTCACGCTCTCAGCCTCCCGTCGCTTCGCTGCCGACACACGCGCCCCTCGCCCCGGCACGGTTCACAGCGCATTTCGTGTTGGCCCAGGCGGCGGGGCGGGCGCGGGGCCGGCGCACGCAGACGGGGCGTGGCAGGCGAGGGTGGGGGTGGATTCAGGATGGGGGGAGACGGCGGCGGGGGCGGCGAGAGCGGGGGCGGGGGCGGGAGCGGGGGCGGGGGCGAGACGGCTGCGCCCAAGCGGATGTGCTGTGTCACCTCTGTTATCTCGGGATTCCGACAGCTGCGGGGGAGGTGAAGTGGGGTCAGTTCTCGGGCGTTTTGTGCAGGACGTCAGCACGCCTTGGGTAGCGTCGGACAAGCATTAAAAATAAGTTCACTGGAAGATTGTATTTAGACGAGAAAGATACGATGATTTCATTCCCCTTCTAATTGTCGCCCAAGGACAGCAGTAACAGAATTATCTCGAAGACACAATGAAATGTTCAATAGAATGCAGTCTTGGAGCTTGTTCTGATCTATTAGAATTTGAACCGGAGTTCCTAATATTTTAATACAATTAAATTCGAAAGCGAATGCCCTAAAAAGACATCTCTGCGAAAAAGAATGCGGCAATAAACATGTTGCCAAATAGTTCACCAATACTAAATACATGCACATACACGTATTAAAGTTATTGTGATTATAATTTAATCACTACTTTGCAAACACATTCACAGAATAAGCCCTTAATTTCCTTAACAATCACTTGTTAATTGAAAAAAAAAGACATGTTTTTTCTTCCTACCGAACGTGTCAATAGCATTCTTCTCACAATCCGACAGTTGCCAGAAACGGTAACAAACAACTTTCTCCCGCACCACAACGACCCGGGGCGATAGAATACCGCGTTTTTTCCTCGCCACGCGAAGGGCGCGGCGGATGCGGCGGGGCGGGGCGGGGCGGGGAGAAACAAGCGACCGCCCGGGGCGGCGGGGGGGGGGGCGGTCACGAGCGCTCCACAATGCGGCCGCAATCAGCCCGGCCCATCGCCCGCCGCGCGCCATCGCCCGCGACCATCGCCCGCTCGCCCTCTCTCTAATTTGATAATCTCAATTTTAACCTTGTTCGCGGGGCTGCCGCGGCGTGGAGCGGTGGAGCGGTGCGGCGAGCGGCCGGCCGGCCACCGCCTGACAACATCTACATTATCCCGCGATGACTGGCGTCGCGCCGCTGAGTGGGAGGAGGGCGAGCAATGGCCGACGGGAGGGGGCGTGGACCAGGAGGGGCGAGCGAGGAGAAGGTGAGTGAGTGCAAGCCAAGGGTAGGGATGAGGACGAGTGGTGTCCGAAAAGGTGGTGGTGGGGAGCTGGTGGGAACGTGATCGTGGGATTGCATGTGTGTGTGTTTATGAGGATGGGAAACATCGGGAGCTTACACCGTATCTAGATTGGTGCCCCGCTGGAGGGGGGGGGGGGTAATTGGGGGTGAGAGAAACCCGCCAACTGACGTGTAGGTCGGGACTGAATCACACCATCCATTGTGGGAGGAACGCGACCGGCCGGGATGAAACTACTCATTTCACTTGCTAGCCTTTTTCTGATGATTTCGACTTTGTTGGTTAGTTTCTTGGTGGTTGAATGGGATTAGAATTACCAAAAAAAATTATTTATGGGAGATTTTGTTTAGGTAAATAATAATAATAACAATTATTATTATTATTATTATTATTATTATTATTATTATTATTTACACTCATAGGCCAAGTGGCCGAAATTGTGAACAACAAAAACCTTACCCACTAATTTACTGGATATGGAGAACGATGAAGCGCCACGGTGGCAAACGCAGCCAATGGTAAGGAGTGGGTTGGAGGTAGAGAGGACGCCTGGACGGCGAGCGGCGACGAGCGTCGGCATCGGCTGACCAGAGCGGGGGCGGCGTCGCGCGCAAGGCAGCGCGAGCGGGGGCGTGGCGAGCGGGGGGCGTGTCGGGGCGAAGGGCGTTGTAAGGGTTGCCGGAGCGCGCGCGGGCGGAGATCGCATCTCCATTGACGGCCCCTTTCCACCGGCGATCGCCGCGACCCGCCGCAGTCACGCCGCCCGAGGAAACTGGATCGGCTGCGTCATGCACCGCACCATAATGATCCCCACCCCCCGCATGACGCGCCGACGGGGGGCGAGACCTGCGCCTCCGGACACGCTCCGCGGCGCTGAGCGGCCCGCTGACGGCGGAGGGAGCTACCGGTCCGCCTCACGATTCCGGACGCGAACGCCGCCGCCTCTCCACAAAGGAGAACGGACTCTCCCCGGCGCAACACGACAGGATATGTTTGTAATGGCGCGTTGGAAGGGAGGAGCTGAGGATGATGGTGGTGGTGGTGACGACAAAAGAAAACGTGACGCCTTACGGCCGCTCATCTCACCTCAGACGCTCACCTCAGTCCTCAGCTAGAAAGTGATTGCACTGGCAGCATGAATCGCGGAGAGTTTGAATACATGATACCATTTAATTATTTGCGCGTTCAATTTACATCGCAAAGAGAGAGAGAAACGAGGAGAGGGAGACAGAAGGAAGAGAGGGGGGAGAGAGGGGGGAGGGAGAGAGGGGGAGAGAGGGGGAGAGAGAGAGGGGGGATAGAAAGGGGGGAGGGGGGAAGAGAGGAGAGAGAGGAGAGAAAGAGAGAGAAAGAGAGAGAGAACGAGAGAGAGAAAGAGAGAGAGAGAGAGGAGAGAGAGGAGACGTGACAGAATAATGAGAGTTTGCCCAACTTATTCGATGAACGCCGTTCTTCTTTCGCAACGCAGCACTGAGGCTGATGAGTCGTCAAGTAACATCTTTCGCTGGGGCTCTCCCCAAAACTACCTTCCCAACAACGACGGCCGAAGTTCCCGAAGTTTGCAGGCTTCCATAACCCCCAGGACGGCCGCTTGGTACAACGCCCTTCTCCCGCGGTCGCTTCCTCCACGTTCCGAGTACATCCCCTCCCCTCCCCTCCACCGGGCGCAGCGGGCAGCGTTCCTCGGGCCGGCGAGCGCGCGCTCGTTGGCATTATATACAGCCTCCGCCCGCGCTCCCCCGCGCCCCACGCGGCCGCAGCCGCAACCGCGCCGCGCCGGGCGTCGCCTGCGCTTTATAGAGGGGGCCGTCGTGAAATACGGGCAGTTAGTTCTCTCGGGCCTGCGTTAGCGGCGCGGCCGACTACACAGGCACTCGGGGGCTGCGGTCAAGGAAGGGCCACGGGGGGGTGGGGACATGGAACTCGGGAAACGTACACGGCCGCACGGAGCAGGGGAGGCGACACGGAATGTAAATAACACGAGTACGCGAATGAACCTAAGAATAAAGAGAAGGAATGCTGGTTCAAGTGCTCTAGTCAGAAAGATACCGCAAATGGGAACATATTTCTGAGTAGTAGGAGTGAAGAAATATTAATAAAAAAGGAGGAAATAATAACCACGAATCACAAAGTAAACCTGAGAAAGGGAAAGGTGAACCATGAAATGTAAAACCCACGACAGTTGATAAAGAACAATACGATATTCCGTGAACTAAGATTAAGTTGTGAAAAAAATTAGAAACCAGAGACACACACATTTCGAGAGAGAAGAGGAAAATATCACTCTACAAAAGGGGACGGGGACAAGAAGGCGGGGAGAAGAAGAATAAGGCGGAGGAGCAGGTGGAGCAGGACGCGACAAAGGAGTTGGAGCAGAAGGAAGAGGTGAATAAGAAGGAGGCGAAAAAATACGCGGGGGAGCGAGAGGCCACGAAAGAGATGATGATGGCGTGGAAGATCGAAGAAGACTGAGGAGGAGGAAGCGAAGAAGGCGAAGGTAGAGAAGAAGAAGAAGAGGTAGATGAGAAGGATGCGAAGGCAGTAGAGAAAAGGGATGCAAAGAAGGAGAAGATGCGAGCGGAGGACCCGATGGAGGTGGATGAGGAAGGGTGAAAAGAGAAGACGAAGGCGGCGGAAGATGCAGAAATGGAGGAGATAACAGAAGGGGGAGGAGGAGGACAAAAATTAAATTACAGAAAATATCGGCAAACGCAGGCGGGATTATTTAAAGTCGTGGCTAATGTGCTGCTGGCAATGCAGAGAATGCGGTGGGGGTAGAGCGTAGATGGGGGGGGGGAGGCTGGGTGGACATGGTCATCGGGAGCCGCAGACGGCTGTGGTTGTACCGGGCAGCACGCGCTGCGGCCAGCGGAACCGGTCGTGTTCACGCGGCGGCGGCGGCGGCGGCGGCGGCGGCGGCGGCGGCGGCGCGGGCGTTGTCGGCCACGCCCGGCCCCCGCCCACCGCCCCGCCCCCGCGCCGCCGCCCTGCGCCCACAGCGCGTGGCGCGGGCGGGCCCTCCGTGCACGGACGCGCAAGGCCGAGG
Source organism: Gryllus longicercus (assembly GCA_038098605.1). Classification (NCBI taxonomy): domain Eukaryota; kingdom Metazoa; phylum Arthropoda; class Insecta; order Orthoptera; family Gryllidae; genus Gryllus; species Gryllus longicercus. The sequence continues at coordinate 52,574 of JAZDUA010001319.1, forward strand.
GCGGGGACAGGGCGGGTGGGCGGATGGGTGGGTGGGGACATGGCCGCTAGTAGAGGAAGGGCGAGCTAGAGAGGAAAGGGTGAGCGGGGACGGCAGATGAGCGAGGATGGAACGCGTGTGAGTGAACGTTGGGGGCGGTGATGGGTGGGGTGACGGCGGGCAAGCGGGGCGGGCGGGATGGCGGGCGGGCAAGTTGGCGGGCGGGCGTGATGGCGGGCGTGCGGAGGGGCGAGATCGCGGGCAGGATGGCGGGCGGGATGGCGGGAGGGAGGGCGGAATGGCAGGTGGGCGGGAGGGAAGGGGGTTACGGCGGGCGGGTATGGACGGGAGGGTATGGACGGGCGAGTATGGACGGACGGGTATGGGTGGGCGGACGGGTATGGGTGGGCGGACGGGTATGGGTGGGCGGACGGGTATGGGTAGGCGGACGGGTATGGGTGGGTGGGCGGGTATGGGTGGGCGGGCTGGCGGGCGGGCGGCCTGGTGGGCGGGCGGGTGGGTTTGGGCGGTCGGGCGGTCGGGCGGGCGGGTTGGGTGGGGTGGGTGGGTGGATGTATGGGTTTGGGTGGGTTTGGGTGGGTTTGGGCGGGCGAGCGGGCGGTTATGGGCGGGCGGGCGGGCGGGCGGGCGGGCGGGCGGGCGGGCGGGCGGGCGGGCGGGCGGGCGGGCGGGCGGGCGGGTGGGCGGGTGGGCGGGCGGGCGGGCGGGCGGGCGGGCGGGCGGGGCCGGTGACGAACTGACGCGCGTGGAAGGGAGGTGGGTGACGGGCGAGCGGGAGAGAACGACCTGACGGGCGGACGGCAGGGACGGGGCATGGACGAGCGGCCGGCCGGCCTGTTGGGCGGGGGCGTGTCCCACGGGCCATCGTACCCTCCGGCCGCCGACAGATGCGAGAGCGCGCGTGCTGCTCTTAAAAGCCCCGATACAGCGCTGGCCTTGGACGCGGGCACGAGCTCAACGGCTCCAGAGCACTCATCATTCCTTTCGGATTATATTCATCACGTACGGCTTCGTTCCGGGAATAGTCATCCACGGAAAACCTATAATTCGAACAATGAAATTAAGTATTTTCATAAATTATATTGTGAATTGTAACAATATAACTGAATAAACTATAATTACTGAAACTCCAGGAAATATATGGAAAATGCACGAAAGAATAAAGGCCGTGTTAACATTTATAAATTTGTGAAGTTTCATAGAATTATTATTACATCACAATAACTATATTTTATTATACTTTTCTTTCCACCTCTTTTATATCTGTGGAGAGCACTCATTCCATTAGCTGAAGATCACAGATGTGCCGTATTAAGGACTTAAAAATACAAATTTTAATTTAATTGCGTTTGAAATTCAGGATATAGAAGATAAACTATCTTCGCTCGTCTCTAAGGCTCATGCGCGGCGTCACAGCCGATGAGGCAGCCCCAACCGGTCGCCCGCCCGCGTCCCGACGCCCGCATAGACAAGGCGGCGGCGCGCAGAAGCGACGCGCAATTAAGTGCGGCGCCCGTCGGCAGGGGCGCCTCGGGCGGCGCGCGACGCCACGGAGTAATCATTCCGCGAGGCGGCGCCGCCCCGCCCAACCCAACCTCTCACGCTGGGCGGGGCGTGGCGGAGCGGGGCGGGGCAGGCCGGAGCGGGCGCGGCAGGGCGGGGCGGGGCGGGGCGGGGCGGGGCGGGGCGGAGCGGGCGGGGCGGAGCGGAGCGGGCGGGGCGGAGCGGGCGGGGCTGAGCGGGCGGGGCGGAGCGGGCGGGGCGGAGCAAGCGGGGCGGAGCGGGCGGGGCGGAGCGGGCGGGGCGGGGCGGGGCGGGGCGGGGCGGAGCGGGCGGGGCGGAGCGGGCGGGACGGAGCGGGCGGGGCGGAGCGGAGCGGGTGGGGCAGAGCGGACGGGGCGGGGCAGGGTGGGGTGGTGTGGGGCGTGGCCGGAACACACGAGCGATCAAAAATCGGTCGCATCTCTGGTCGACGTGCTAGTAGGCTGAAATATCGAGTTCGACAGAGGGAAGATTGACGAAAACAATCTCCATGTGGGCAACCTGGACACTGGAGCCGTTGGATTTATGTTGATTTTTTATCTACATGGATTACTTGTTCCTTCCAGCAGTACTCTGAAGTGTGTCGATATGTAAGTTATTTTGTGTTAAAAGACAGAATTGATTATAAATTGAACCCGTGATTACCATAACCAGTATTGCAAGAAATAGTTGGGAGATACACTGTATTACTACTTTGTGACTTGTTGATTTTGTTGAGTCTAACAGTCACATTTTACGATCACAAGAATCTTCGCCTTTCATATGGGTGATACATGTTATTGAAGTGGATAAAACATTTTAGAACAAATTGTAACATATGATATTTAGAGAGAGAACAATCTAAGGTGCAGATTTCATCAAACACTAAATGAATGATATTGAACAAAAAGTAAGGAACTGCGTGAGATATCGCGAAGAATTAAACACCTTCGACAAAGCTGCACAAAGGTCGGAGTTCTTCGTGAGATATAAACTTCACATCGCACCAGCGTTCATTTCTGTGCTCAGCATGAAACGTGTATACAGAAACTCGCCTGAAACCGGCTAACATAGGTAACCAACTAGACACCAACCACAATCGTTACCTTACTTGGACGGGCGCTGAATGCATGACACCGACTGGAAATATTCCTTTGTATTACGGTTGATAGCAACGAGACTTTAGCGGGTGCTTTTACACACTCTCCGCTAAACATGCGACAACATTCCGGGAATCTCGAGAGGGAGAATAATGGCAGCCGATGTTTCGCTTGGGCATTCCATCACATCCCATCGCCTTTCACAAACGTTCATTTAGAAGCTCTCTAGAATACAATGGGATGTCGGGCGCTGGGGATTCGATATTCATGGCTACAACGCTGCTGCGTAAATTAAACTGTGACCGCCGTCGTTCTTTTTTCGAACGACCAACCGTCACAGAACAAGGAAAGCAAACTTCTCAAATACAGAGTTCCAATACGATACGTGCTTCGAAGAGAGGGCTGCATAAAAGGAAACGCGCCGAGCCCGCGGCGTGGAAGTACAGAGCAAAGAACGAAAAACATTTATTTCCCAAATAAAGAGCACACGAATGGAAAATGAGATGGAACAATGAACCTGAAGAAACTGACCCAGCGAGCTGGAAAGCAGGGCACCGAACAAAAATTGTGTGCTGTAGTTTGGTGCGAGGCAACGACAACACGAAGGAGAAAGTCCTGAAATGACACCCCCACAAGAAATTGGGACAGAGGAAGGGCGAGAGAGAGCGAGGGCGGGAGAGAGAAAGGGCGAGAGAGAGAGAAAGGGCGAGAGAGAGAGAAAGGGCGAGAGAGAGAGAAAGGGCGAGAGAGAGAGAAAGGGCGAGAGAGAGAGAAAGGGCGAGAGAGAGAGAAAGGGCGAGAGAGAGAGAAAGGGCGAGAGAGAGAGAAAGGGCGAGAGAGAGAGAAAGGGCGAGAGAGAGAGAAAGGGCGAGAGAGAGAAAGGGCGAGAGAGAGAGAAAGGGCGAGAGAGAGAGAGAGAGAGAAAGGGAGAGAGAGAGAGAAAGGGAGAGAGAGAGAAAGGGAGAGAGAGAGAGAAAGGGAGAGAGAGAGAGAGAAAGGGAGAGAGAGAGAAAGGGAGAGAGAGAGAAAGGGAGAGAGAGAAAGGGAGAGAGAGAGAAAGGGAGAGAGAGAGAAAGGGAGAGAGAGAGAAAGGGAGAGAGAGAGAAAGGGAGAGAGAGAAAGGGAGAGAGAGAAAGGGAGAGAGAGAGAAAAGGAGAGAGAGAGAAAGGGAGAGAGAGAAACGGAGAGAGAGAGGAAGGGAGAGAGAGAGGAAGGGAGAGAGAGAGGAAGGGAGAGAGAGAGGAAGGGAGAGAGAGAGAGGAAGGGAGAGAGAGAGAGGAAGGGAGAGAGAGAGAGGAAGGGAGAGAGAGAGAGGAAGGGAGAGAGCGAGAGGAAAGGAGTGAGAGAGCGAGGGAGGGAGAGCGTAAAGGACGAGTGCATACCAAAGCGAGGCGCAAGCGAGGTTGGGTATTCAGCGGAGCAGAGAGAACAAAACAACGGCCGCAATCGAACAGGCATTTCGTGGTCGGCTGGGCGCGGGCGGGCGGGCGGGCGGGCGGGCGGGCGGGCGGGCGCCGAGAAAGCGACCGCCCGGGGCGACTGCTCAAACAGTCGAGGCTGTCTGGCCGCCCGGTCGCAGGACCGGCCGGACAGGGCCCTGCCATCCGCCTCACGCATATCGACTCCGCCACGCCACCGTTCCACCGGCATTGTCCGACTTATCACAGGCACACCTATTCAATTAGACGTTAATGGAATAATATGACAGCTCCCCGATACGTTTGTGTCCTACACTACGCAGTCGACTTGTGTTTACCGCTGAATGTGCTGATTAGCAACGTCAATCATGTTTGCACACGTATAAATCCGATCAATGTCCAGTTTGATACTTCCAGAGCAAAGAGAACAAATCACAGTTGTATTCCTTGTAAACGCGGCACCCGGGAGGCTCATATGCATCCGTGACGCATTGCATGATTATTATGTTTATCCATGTTAATTTGAACTACACACAATCGGTTTCACTAAAGAGAATAATCATCAGAATAACCTCGTTATACCTGCCTTAAACAATGATCGAATCGGATTCTATGGCGGTATAGACCAAAGGTCAAGAAGCTAAAAGCGTACCACGAATAGGAACAGAGAAGGGAAAAGCGACTAAGCACTCCTTCCCTCGCTCTCTCCCCGTTCCTTCCTCGCTCTCTCTCCGTTCCTTCCTCGCTCTCTCTCCGTTCCTTCCTCGCTCTCTCTCCGTTCCTTCCTCGCTCTCTCTCCGGTTCCTTCCTCGCTCTCTCCGTCCCTTTCTCGCTCTCTCTCCGTTCCTTCCTCGCTCTCTCCGTCCCTTTCTCGCTCTCTCTCCGTTCCTTCCTCGCTCTCCCTCAGTTCCTTCCTCGCTCTCCCTCAGTTCCTTCCTCGCTCTCTCTCCGTTCCTTCCTCGCTCTCTCCTCCGTCCCTTTCTCGCTCTCTCTCCGTTCTTCCTCGCTCTCCCTCCGTTCCTTCCTCGCTCTCTCCCCGCCCCTTCCTCGGGCAACGTGATAATTAAGAAAACGGATTACAATAAAACAATCCCACGAGTGGAATACGAAAACGCTTGGACGTCCCAAGGAATGCACGGGCCTGCTGCATGCAGCTCCTTCGCCGGCGAAGCAACGTGCACCGCGGCCCAGCCGCAGCCGCGCCTGACCGCTGGCCGGGCGCGCGTGCTGTCCGCGGGGCAACGGGTCTGGACGCCGCGCCGCTCGCCTCGCCCCCGCCCCCGCCCCACCGCCCGCGCGCGTGACGGCCCCCCGGCCCTGAGCGACCTTCTGGCCGCCCCCGCGCCGCCCGCCGTAATCTCCACGCGGCCCCGCCCCCCCATTAGCCACGAACCCCCTCCTCCTCCTCGCCCCCCCCCCCAACTCCACCAACGCGACATCGCACACTACTTAAAGTATATCGTGGGGCTTAGAGAAAAGATGCGCTGCCCGCAACAGGGGGGGCCGGGCCGGGTTCTTCCTTTTGGAATACCCTCTACCCCCCCCCCCGCCGGATTCTTTTTTTTTTTTTTTTTTTTTTTTTTTTTTTTTTTTTTTTTTTTTTTTATTACAGTTTTCCATTCGACCGTCCTTTTTCGCCCGCTACTTCGCGTTGCCCCTCCCTGAGTCAGCATCTTACGGTTTTCTTGGTCCAGGATTCCTTCACCTCCTCCTCCTCCTCCTACTACTTGCTCTCCCACTTGCCGACTGATTTCACTGCCCTTTTAAAGAGTAGATCACGCTTGTGTTTCGTGGCTTTTTTGTTGTTGTTTTGTTTGCGCTTTCCTTTTACTGAAAGGCGATCGGCCCGATAGAGGGACAGAGACGGTGACTTGAGCAAAAGAGAGCTTTCTATGCACAGTTCCCTGGAACCTGAGGACTGGAAGCGCTGGGAAAAACGTGTGGCTTCACGCGTAGAGTATTCATGCAGAGCAACGAGGTTGAGAGTGAGGTATGGATTGAATCTCGCAAACTGGTCTCAGAAATGAAATCGCAGAACGGAGTTGCGAGCACCGAGTTGTTAGTTTTCACACTTCACATCGAAGAACACTGAACCATGAGTACTTAAGTGTTATGGCAGAACATGTACACAAAGCACATACGTATGAGAAAAGGTGTTCGCAAAACCAGGTGACCGCGCAACAGGTAACACCCCAAATTTTGAGATTGCGCAGGAACGAGACGTAATTTTAAAGACGAAATTTACATCCCAAATAATGCTTTTAGTTCAAATGTAATTGCATTGAAAATATTCCTTGTTAAGGAGACCCTCCCCCAAATAAAAGAAAAACTTTCAGCAATTCACTTCAGGTAATAGACATTTATACACCAGAACTGAGTGCGTACGAAGTGAAATACACAAGAGCGTCGCACTTCAGATGGTGGGGCATATCGTTGCACCATCCACTCTACCATTTATGTATATCATGTTGAATTGAATTGATGCCTCATTTTACGTAGCGAGACTCGGGCAATCGCCCTTCCGGCCGACCACGCTCCTTTCACCCACTAGCGGAGAAAGGAGGTATTTCTTGGTCGACTTAACAGGCAATTTTGCATTTAGTCCAGATGCTTCATTTAGGGCTTGAGGATCTTTTACATGCAGTAAATCTACTAACACGGGACGGCCGGCTTTACTTCCGCTCCGAAGGAAGGCGTACAAAGAATTTTCTCGCCCTTAAAAAATATATGGGTGTACAAAGAATTTTCTCGCCCTTAAAAAATATATGGGTTTGAACCCGCGAACTTGGGTATAACAGTCCGACACGCTAGCCGTTACGCCATCGCCACCGCTAACCAGTAGCCAGGCTAGATAGAACTGGGCAGTATTGTGTGCGTTGGGAACCACAAAACCAATATTAATACCTCCATAACCTCCATAACGCCTTCCGTTCGCAGCTCATGAACGCTGCCCAGCGCCGGGGAAGGAGTATTCAAGCGGTGAGAGGATGTATGGTAGCCCTCCTCTCCGGGTCTAAGGGCGCCTTCCCACGCCGCCACGGCAGCGCGCGTCCGTCAAGCGGCAGGGCTCTTCGCCGATCCTCCGGTGACGACGGACAAAGGGGCCGCAGCAGGAATAAACAGAAGCTCTGCGCTGCGGCCGTGGCGCAGTGAGAAGGCTGCCATTTAAAGCTATGTTATGCCAGCGGTGGCGCGTACGCCCTCCTCCGCTTCGCGTAGCGAGAGACCGCCACCGCAGGCCGCAGCAGCGGACGCCCGCTGCACGTGGGAAGGGGCCCTGAGGCCTCCGTGATGTCCAGAACAACAATGGCGACTGCGCGCGCAGAGCCGCGGAGCGCAGCGTCTGCCGCCGCATGCTAATGCCCGCCGGCGACTGCAGCTGCGCACTGATTGACGCTGGAGCGGCGCGTCGGCGGCGGCGGCGGCGCGGGCGAGGACATGGGAACGAGGACAATCAGGGCCCGCGCGTCCTCGCGAGGCGGTTCGCATCCGGAGACGCTCCCGGGTGGGCGGGCGGGCGGCCGGGGGGGCGGGCGGGCGGGCGGGCGGGCGGGCGGGCGTCCTCGCCTGGTCCTCACCGCTCGCAGGGCCCAGGCCCAGGCCAGGCGATACAGTTTTGTGTTTTGATTGACAGCTAAAGCAGATGGTTTAGTGGAAGAGGTATGGAATGTTCCGGATAAGACGCGGAGATTTAAGAAACTGTGCGTGTTGTGGTTTGAGTTGCGTTAGTTTAGCATAATTATCGCCAATTTGACTCGCTTTTTTTTTTTCGCGGATTTCCAAGTGGATATCCAAACGGCCTCCAGCCGTTTACTCCACTTGTCGATTTGTTGGGTACGTAAGTTGGTCAACAACGGAATACGAAATACACAGCACCATTACGAACTATATTTTAAAGCTAGCAGCGCCAACAATGATTCCCGAGTTTTCTTTGAACTTATACAGAAGTGGAGGAAGGCCTGCTATAGGTCCCATTTTGCGACATCACGTAAACATTGACGGATTCACATAATGTGATTATAAAAATAACAAACAGTGAAGCTACTCCACAAACATTGGAGAAGCGGCAGTGTAGGTTAACAGAAATTTTACGTTACTATCGCAGTAATAATACACAAGTGAGATATCCAGTGAGAGAGGGAGCTAACCCACAACAGGCAAAACATCAATTTATTGACATATGCAATGTGTTTGTAATCGAATAAATTGATAAACAGATCATTTGAATTTCGTGTATTAGCTCTCTCTCACTCGACACTTAATAGTGTACGCCGTGATTTCGTTAGGTGAATAATCCACGCAGAAAAATCGGCGATGCAAAAAATACTCCTGAAAATAAAATCTTACGAAGCCAGTTTCAACGTTGTCGATATTGATACGTGCTGCTGCCCATACCAACAGCATTCGAGCCTCCTCCAATACGTATGCACTGGATCCCGCGCGAATTAAAGGACAATGTCCCGCAAAAAAGAACACGCTCCACCGGTAGCGCCCCCCCCCCCACGCCAGCAAAGCACCCGGACATCGGCCAGCGGGCCACTTTATAATCTCACGCCGCGCGTGGATTTATGCAACGCGTGAGGCAGAGCGCCGAATAAATCAACTTTCACGCGTGAAGGGGAAAACACGGTTCGCTTCGTAATATAACGCCCCAAATCCTGACCTATCAGGTATAAACACGCCACGGGGACGTTGGCCGCAGCATCTTTTTCTCTCCACCTCCCTCCATCTCCTTCTCCCTCTCCCTCTCTCCATCTCCCTCTCCCTCTCTCCATCTCCCTCTCCCCCTCTCCCTCTCCCCCTCTCCATCTCCCTCTCCATCTCCCTCTCTCCCTCTCCATCTCCCTCTCTCCCTCTCCATCTCCCTCTCTCCCTCTCCATCTCCCTCTCCCTCTCTCCATCTCCCTCTCTCCATCTCCCTCTCTCCATCTCCCTCTCCCTCTCTCCATCTCCCTCTCCCTCTCTCCATCTCCCTCTCCCTCTCTCCATCTCCCTCTCCCTCTCTCTCCATCTCCCCTCTCCCCATCTCCCTCTCCCTCTCTCCATCTCCCTCTCCCTCTCTCCATCTCCCTCTCCCTCTCTCCATCTCCCTCTCCCTCTCTCCATCTCCCTCTCCCTCTCTCCATCTCCCTCTCCCTCTCTCCATCTCCCTCTCCCTCTCTCCATCTCCCTCTCCCTCTCTCCATCTCCCTCTCCCTCTCTCCATCTCCCTCTCCCTCTCTCCATCTCCCTCTCCCTCTCTCCATCTCCCTCTCCCTCTCTCCATCTCCCTCTCCCTCTCTCCATCTCCCTCTCCCTCTCTCCATCTCCCTCTCCCTCTCTCCATCTCCCTCTCCCTCTCTCATCTCCCTCTCTCCATCTCCCTCTCTCCATCTCCCTCTCCCTCTCTCCATCTCCCTCTCCCTCTCTCCATCTCCCTCTCTCTCTCCATCTCCCTCTCTCTCTCCATCTCCCTCTCTCTCTCTCCATCTCCCTCTCTCTCTCTCTCCATCTCCATCTCCCTCTCTCTCTCTCCATCTCCCTCTCTCTCTCTCTCCATCTCCCTCTCTCTCTCTCTCCATCTCCCTCTCTCTCTCTCTCCATCTCCCTCTCTCCACCTCCGTGGGATAACGATCTGCTCACGGCCCGACTATGCGGAAGGTCGTTTATTTGCCCGCCTACCCCACCCCACCCCTCCCCGCCACGTCGCTTTCAAGTTTGCGCACGCCGCGATTTTCGGTGGCCAACGAACCGCTCACGCAGGTGGCCCGGCTGCGTGTGGGAAGTACTAATATCGTATGCGACTAATGCGCGCGGAAACGTTTGGGAAGGATAAACAGCCCGTCGATATTCGTGGATTTTAAGGCGGTGTGCTTAATTGGGGCGAATGATCGATGCGTGCGCGGCACCGCAAACACGGAACGCAAATAACTTTGGTCGGATTTGATAAGTTTTGGAGGCAAAACTGGGGAAGGGTTTTTTTTTTTTTGAGAGAGAGAGAGAGAGAGAGAGAGAGAGAGCGAGAGGGCACATGATTATTAAAGATATACATAGAGGCAGAAAGAGACAGTGAGAGAAACAGTCGCAACAATTTAAACCGGACATTCAGAACGTAAGAACTGGAAGGAAAATATATTTGGCCCTATCGACATACAGTTCTTGATTTCGTTAGAACAGATCCGAGGCCTCAGAACGACGAAATTCTGTCATTTTGTGGGAAAACTATGTTTGAATTTTTTGTTCTCAATTGTCTATTTTCTGTATATTGAAATAAAATCGGACTTGTACGAACCCTACTACGAACAATATAACGTTACTTTATGAAATATGTACATATTGAGCGTTTCAGTGCTTCTTAAACTTTGAAATTAATCTCCCGTAAACATTTCTAGTCTAAGTAAATCTTATCATTCTGAGTTCGCGACAAGTCTGAAAATGAGTAACAATTCCTACCCAATTTTATTAATTACGATTGAATAAAATTAAAAAAATGTGCCTTGTTAATAACAGCAGAATACATAACACGGAGAGAAGAGGCGTCCTCAAAAACACGCTGACGTCGACAGACTTTAACCGCGGGGGGAGGGGAGCAAGGGGTAGAGTTCAAGTGGGGGCGGCGAGAGGGAGGGAGGAAAACGATGGCGGCGGCAAAGGGAGGGGGAGGGGGAGAGGGAGGGGGGGAGAGCCCACGCGTGGACGCGGTGCTAAGTCGGCGCTGCGTCAGTTCCTCTCTGCGCTTCGGAATGGCTGCTTCAGCGCCTTCGTTCCACCCTCCGCAGCCGTCGCCGTCGCCGCGACAAAAGCCCCCAGTCGGCAAACCCCTGCCCCCCGCGGGGCTGGCCGTCAAGTGAATTGAATTGAATTGAATTGAATTTGCCTTATTTTACGTGGCGAGACTGGGCCATCAGCCTGCTCTTCTGTCTGACCACGCAAATTTCGCTATGCTCCTTTCACCAACTAGCAGAGGAAGGAGGTATTTCTTGGGCGAGAAACAGGTGATTTGAATTTAGCTCAGAGGCGTCATTTAGGCTTGAGGATCTTTTACATCTTTTACATGGGACAGCCGGCTTTACTTCCCCTCCGAAGGAAGGCGTACGAAGGATTTTGTCGCCCTAAAAATCCACGGCTTCGATTGGGTTTGAACCCGCGAGCTTGGGTATAACAGTCCGGTACGCTAACCATCACACCATCGCCGCCGCCGCCGTGGTCTTTTTACGAGCAAAACCCAACTTTGGACGCTAAGCATATCTAACCGTTTTCCCTTCGCCAGATAACGAGGAAGAAATGGAAACGCACAAGTGTTGTAATTTCCTTGAGATGCTTGAAACAAACGGGGACATTTAGAAGTTACTGTGGAACCGATTTCAACTCGCTAGTCAGATGAACTTTCGTAAGCAAACGCTGCCTATTAAAAAAACATCACATGAAATATTTTATACAACACCTTTTACTGAAATGATGCATAAACTTTCTTCCTGTTACCAAAAGTTTTGATGTTTAGAGAACATCCCCCCCCCCCCCAGATAATAACAAAATTCAGTGATCCACAAAGAAAATGACAACGAAGGCGACGAAAAATATTTTACGAGAGTCTGCGTGGTGTATTTTCTTCCTCGCGCGCCTCCCAAGTGCTTTGCATTTTACAGCGCCCCTTGTTCGCTGGCGCCCTCAGAGGCCGCGGGTGGCCCGGGGCTGATAAAGCGATCGCACCGGAAACCAGGAAACGGCTCGGCCGCCTGCTGGCCGCCCGGGATGCTGGCGTTATAAATGAACTAGCGCCAATTCTTCTCCCCCCAAAAAGTCCCTCCGGCCCAAAATTATATTACCGTGCCCATAAATCGTAATTACGTTTTTAAAAAAGACCGCCCGACGACTTAATTTCAATTCTGTACGTTGAGGTTGTACAGGAATGTGGAGGCCGTATGGTAATGTCTTGTTTTCCATTCGGGAGAACCCTTCCTCGGCTACTTGCACGTATCGTACACAATGGACAGAGAACAATGCGTTTTGTGTTTCGCTGTAGGAACGCAGCCAAATCTTGAAAAGAAATGTAAGAATACGAGTGGTCGGTATCGCTGGTATTCTTGTACGAAAAAAGGTAAAGATGTTTACAAAAATAGAATGAGAAGAAGCTAAAGAGGGAGAAAGAAAAAAGGGGAAAAACGCATTTCAGAAACACTTTCAACACAGATTTTCTCGACATAAAAATTCAGTTAATTCTGAGAGAACTTAAAGTAAGATAATGAACAAGAATTTGACAGGAATGTTCATTTTCTTATCAAAAAAAAAAAAGACATCCTAGCCGAAGAAATAACATTGTAGAGTATTATGCAAATGGAATATCAAGTGTATGGGATTCAAGTGATTGCACAGTGCTTAAAACTTATTGCTTCGTCCAAAATTACTGATGTAAATTTAGGAAGATGCTTTTATTGATAAGACAAAACACGAACCAACCCTCTGGATTATTTCAATGTTTCTGAACGATCACTATATCTAGAACCTTTCTTTCATCTAAACAGAAATCAAAAGAAAACCGTCTCTTGAGAAGCCCAATTCAAGACGCTCGGGAACAAGTGCTCCACCACGTCGTTTCCCACGAACCCACACAGCCGCGCGTCACTCCGCCGCGCTTCGCCCCACACCCCGGTACGGGGAAAGCCACAAAGGCCCGGGTGCGACGCGTCGCCCTCCTTTATGGCGGGGCCGAATTAAGCGGGCGATCGCCGACGCGGGCAACCCATCTGGAACAGAGTTCGCGGAAACCGCTAGCGGAAGAACGACCCCCCCCCCCATTGGCAGGACGCACGACGCGGAGGCGATGGCGGCGGCGGCGCGGGAGGAGAGAGAACGAGGGAGAGAGAACGAGGGAGAGAGAACGAGGGAGAGAGAACGAGGGAGAGAGAACGAGGGAGAGAGAACGAGGGAGAGAGAACGAGGGAGAGAGAACGAGGGAGAGAGAACGAGGGAGAGAGAACGAGGGAGAGAGAACGAGGGAGAGAGAACGAGGGAGAGAGAACGAGGGAGAGAGAACGAGGGAGAGAGAACGAGGGAGAGAGAACGAGGGAGAGAGAACGAGGGAGAGAGAACGAGGGAGAGAGAACGAGGGAGAGAGAACGAGGAAGAGAGAACGAGGGAAAGAGAACGAGGAAGAGACGACGAAGAGACGACGAAGAGACGACGAAGAGACGACGAAGAGACGACGAAGAGACGACGAAGAGACGACGAAGAGACGACGAAGAGACGAGGAACAGACGAGGAAGAGACGAGGAAGAGACGAGGAAGAGACGAGGAAGAGACGAGGAAGAGACGAGGGAGAGACGAGGAAGAGACGAGGGAGAGACGAGGGAGAGACGAGGGAGAGACGAGGGAGACGGGGGGCGAGTGCGGCGCTCAGTGCCGAAAAGGGCCACGAACCTCCCACGGGGCAGGTGCTGCGAGCGGGCGGGCGGGCGGGCGGGCGGGCGGGCGGGCGGCGTTCCCATGGGCCACGCGCCGGGGCCTTGACCCTCACCCACATCCCTCCCCCTCCCCCTCCGCCCGCGCCCAGATAGCGCCTGGCTCCTCCCGAGATCCGAGACGCCGATGGAGCCGCGTCAATATTGACACGAGGGGGGAGGAGGGGCTTGCCGACCCCCGTAGCGCCACCTGCGACTGCGCGGTGCTAATGCAAAGATTTGGTGATACTGGCCCCCTATTCGCTGAATACTATCACGAGAATTGAGGATGAGAGAAGAAACAAAGTTCATTGTCTCCACCAGAAAGACCGGTAACTGTATGATGTATTTCTTTCTTTACAGCAATAGCACAGGAAGAAACTAGTGAAAGAAAACAAAAGATGTATTGTAATATGAAGCATAATTAAAAGAGCATTTCAATCAATTCATTTTAAATTTATAAAGTGCACAACTTGTTCTTCAAATTTTTAACCTAGAAAAGGTAACCGATGGCTGGAAAAAAACTTCAAAATATCAACGTACGAAGCTTACTCTTCGGCGGATTTATCACGACAGATGTCATAAACCTACTCCCCCGTTGACCTTGAATATTGAGCAACGCTTATCATCGGTCCACGACCCTAAAATCCGCTATGCTATCTGCCACCCGAAACCCTGACACCGAGTGCTTATCGGTCTGTCGAAACACAAATATAGAGTCCGAAAATCTGTGAGATAAGTGTCCCTTATGAATCGATACGCTACCGACAACGTAGTTTTCGATGGCACCTGCCATTCACAGGTCATTTGCTAGGCGCCCGCTCTTTATAAGTGCTCTTGGATAATGTCCATCAGTGGTGCCCTGAAGGGAAGTGGTGAGATTAGGGGCTCTTAGCCCCTCCCGCGTCACTCTGTCTCGAGCATAAAAGACATTAGGAACTAATTCAATTCTATCTATTTTCACAGCCAATAAAGCAAATAAAAGGAAAAAAACAAGCAGAATTTGACAAGATCCTATATTATTTCGAACTTACCGGCATCACTTCTTTGAGATTAATTACATCATTTAATTCACGCGACATGAATATGAGAATTCTTTGCATATTGACGCTTTTGAAACTACGCCCAGCAAAATTAATATTTGAACCTACACAATTTCTTGTTTTCATGCATCACCTGCGGAATGTTCAGTGACCAAGTAAGAGCTCAAAGTACTTATCATCGATGTTCAATCGTAAGTTAAATTTCACAGCAGTGAACGAGTGAATTACCTGCGGACACAACAGCCACGTAATTCCGTTACGTTGAACCCCCAATCGCTCGCACCGGGTCACGTGACCATGGCGGCCCGCGCGGGTACCTGCCACTCAAACGGGCATTAGCCCTTCCCGGGCGGTTCGATAAGAGCCCCCAGAAGGGAAGTGGCGCGATTGAGCGCCCTTTGGCCCTTGGGGCACCGCTCGCTCCGCGCAGCCTGGGCCTATTACCGAGACGTACAATGGGAGAGCGGCCGCCCCCCCCTACTCCCCGCCCGCGCGGCGGAGGTAATCTGAGAAACTGTCTCGTTAATGTTAATAGAGGCTTCCCAGTTTATTGTTCTGTTAAAGCTAACATTGCGGGTGGAACGGAAGGCTTGAAGGCCGATCAGATGAAGTCGCCGTGCCGGAGATAGTCCACGGAGAGAACTTCTTGTTCGCGGGGCAGACGTATGGACGCGATGGCACCGCACAAGACGACGCGACGCGCTAGACGGGGCGGTTGTGATGGTAGATAGAATGATTTAGTGGGCGAGTTTTGATTTCGAACGTGTCAACTTTGAGGCTATTAATACCGTACGTTGATTGTTACAAACCGAGAGGTGTTTGTGTTCCTTGTGAGATTGTGGAGCGTGAGATATGGCGCCGACCTACACATTGGCTTGTAGGTTTTTCCGTTTCAGGTACTCAGGTACCGCCCCAGCCGAGACTAGCTCTAAGCCACTGTCTGATCCACTAGTGTACATTATTGTGTGTGTATAACAAGAGACCGTGTGTACAACAGAGTTAATTTTCCGGAAAACACGTTTCCCGTCTTTAGTTTTACAGCAATTGTCAGGAGCCTGCCTGATTTCTGATTTCTGATTTTATAGCATCAGTAACATTTGGAACCGTTTGAATTAGATTATTTTGTATCATGGGAGAAGTCGCCTTAAATACAGAATTTGTTTTGAAAAGAGTAATCGAAACAGGATTATTATCAGCCAGAGACCCACTGAGGATGGGAAAAGTGTTTTCTCGAAAGTTAACTCTGGGTAATAATTAATAAAATTATAAAACTTTTTGTGGACTACTATTCCTTTATCACATTATGGATTACCTCAAGATATCTGCTACCACCACGGAATAAATCGTAGTTAAGAGAAGGACATAGATGAAGAATACTGTAAAAGGCAATATAACTGTGCAAATGTGGTGAAATAAACTTATTTATGACGAAGACTTTTATTGATAGGAATAGCTAAATGTTTTCTATCAGGTTTTAACTCCTCGTAATCTAAGATCTCGTTCTATCAGTTTAATACCAAGTTAAGCACGGTTTATGACAGTTTCTTAAGAGTTAGAAATATTCCTTGGATGCTAATTGAAGAACCATTTAACTGATCGAACAAAACATCGGCGTGTTTGTCTTAATATATCGATATTTTAATGAAAACGCACTCAACATTACATTTAATGACTATTTCTGAATTTTAAATGAGTGTCCTTTCGCGCAACATCTTCATTCGAAATACCGGTCTGGTCCGGTAACAAGCACACACGGTGACTTGACAATTTTTTTCTCCTTCTTCTCCAGAGCGGGAGCCTGCGAGTCTCACAAGGCCGTGATCGGTCAGCCGGGTCGCTCAACCTGAGACGTAAGGCGATAAGGCGAACTGCCAGTAGCCAACGGCGGCAGGCAGGCAGGCGCTTATCTTAAGACGGTGGGGGCGGGGGCGGGGGCGGCGGGCACGCGGCGGACAACGACCGACTCGACGGCTCAGCACCAACGCAGTGGCACGAAATGGACCAAAAACGCAAAAAGCCAAAAAAGGAACAAAAGTTCAAACGGTGAGGTAATAGCGACTTTCAAAATAAGGTTTGTTAAGTTGTCTAGGCCATAGTCAGCCGCGTCACTGTCATGGTGGCTAACGTGTCGGCCAGCGTATTGTGGCCTTCTTCAGAGCGTACTGCTGCGCGTGCACTTCAGAGCGTGCAGTACGCTTCTTCAGAGCGTACTGCTGCGCGTGCACTTCAGAGCGTGCAGTACGCTTCTTCAGAGCGTACAGTATGCTCAGAAGAAGGCCACAATACGCTGGCCGAAACGTTAGCCACCATGTTAGTGACGCGGCTCGTCCCGGATAGCCTAGACAACATTACGTTAACTCCGGCCGCGGAAGCCTGCGCAACAGTAAGGTTTGTTATGTTACGCTACGAATATCGTTTAATGAACATTTAACGTACACATCACATCACAACATTTAATATACTTAATAATTTTTTTTACTATAATTTTAGTTTGAATTTGAGTTTTATCATGTTATAGGTTGAAATTTGTATTAGGCGACCGTAGATTATTAGAACACATGTGTTCTAAAACCTCTTTCGAAAAAAATCTCCGTTTGGTGAAGCTGCCCTTTCGGTAATATAAGGGGATCACAAAATCTATTAACACCGCGAAGTGTCATATTTCCTCAGAGGAAGAAATGAAATTGTGGACAGTTTGCGAAATAAAGATACGCACAGCTTTTCCCTCACGTCAAAAATTTTACGTTTCATAAATAATGATAGATTTACCAGATAGATCTAGTATTTATTATATAAGAATTGAAACCATTATGTCAATAGAAACGTTTGGGAAAATAATAATCCAGAATAAGTCCTGTAAAAAAAGTACGTATATTCGCGAAATAGCACTGAAGCCTCTTTGTTTCATTGTGAAAGCCGTTTGATTGCAAGACGTTTAGAACTAAAAAAATCTTCAAATATAAAATAAAATATTTAAAAGAAAACGCATTATGTGTTATTTGAGCTTAATGTTATACGTTACATATTGGTCTCTCGTCATTATGCGTTAAACCTTCTACGGGAGCTTTTAGTGTCGTTTCAGTCCACTGTGCGGCGCTACAACTCCCGCCGCCGCCATCGCGCAAACTGGTTTCCCGGCGAAAAACAAAACTCCCTACGCCGCCGCCACGGCCGCCTCTGTCGCGGCCCAAGAAATGCAAGAACTACTCGTAGGCGCCGAAATTTATGGGAGTAGCAACAATGTTTCGTCCTTTTTTTTCTCTCTCGTGACCGCGACGGCGTCGGCTGTCTTTTTGTGTGAAATAGGAGCGGGCGGTGAACCAGAGAGGATTTGGTTGTGGATGGGATTTGGATGTGGGAGCCGAAGAAAGAGAGGGTTCTCTTGGGATGCAATTGTTGAGGAAGTCTGGAAGTTAATTGAGATACGACGAAGAAAAAAAATGGAGGGAATATCAATAGGTATATTACAATTCAGATTTAAATTGTACTAAAAATATTTCCTCTCGGTAACCTCTAAGATATCATCCTATCCAGAGCATTTTTTAAATTAATACTGGAATTAAATGCAACAATCTAGGAACACATCCTAATTCGATCTAATATGCGCGTGAAGGGCGACCTGAATTGGTATTCGAAGATACGCATGTTTATTACAAAACTTCACCCAACCCAGGTAAAGACACATGCATAAATATAATTGTCAAGGTATTTTCAAAGGAAACATTTGTTCAAATATCACGTCCTTTAATATTTATGCAAGAATGCGGGTTGAAATTTCAGTTCTAAATGTAAAGGAGACAGAGGGAAATTTACAGATCACATCCCACCAACCTCGCTTTTCCTACCCGAACCGACGAAGCGGGAGCTGTCTTTCGAGTGAAATAGGGGGCGATGGTCCACTAGGCACCCTGGCGACCAGCGGCACGACCCAGCAAGCATTCCTGCCTGGACAAACGTCCGCAAAGGCGGCAGACAAATTAATATGGAATAGACGGATTTGCTAATGCACGCTAGGAAGCCCGGACTTTTTCCGACGGGAACAAAAGGAGGGTGAAATTTATGGGCGCCCCTAGTCCAGGAAAGAAGTTCGGGCTGCGGAGGGGGGTTTTGGATGAAGACCCAAAAGCTTTCTCTTTTCTTCTCCCTTATTTTTATTTTTTTTAATTTTTTTTTTATTTCCCTGCCCTGCACCTCACCCGTTGGGAACGTTATAAGGCAGACCACAGATCACGGTGACAAACTCGCTTTCTGGCACAGAAGCTCTAATCCTGCAGCAATACTTCACGATTTGAGAAATTGTTCCAGATGCGTGGAAAAGAGGCGGCACGAGAAAAGGGTAAGGGCCAGCATTCTGCACCTGTTTCGCTGCGCAAGCTGAGAAGCACTGTTCTCCCCTCTGCGATTAGGCACAGCACCGGGGAGAGGAACAGGTCCCTCGCGGGAATAAACAGAATTTTTAAAAGTATTAAAAAATAAATAAATGATTCAATAAAATATATTTGAATAAAATGATTCAAATTTTGATAAAAATGAATTACCATATTATTAACATTTAACGACTTTTTTTAAATTTACAATTAAATTCACTGATAAAGTTTAAAAGCAGAATTATTTTTGCTGAAACGATCATAAAAATTCATCATTTTCCACTGTAAATAAATTAAAATATACAAATCGAAAGTAATGTATTAATTAAAAGTCAATTTACCACAAAAAATAATTTACAAAATAGTTTCTTTTTACTTGAAAACTCCCCTCACAAAACATGGTTTCAAGCCGCCTTAATTTCCAGACGTCTTCGAGTTAGGTATTCGCTGTGAATCGCTGAGATCGGCGTTTCTGAACCAGTTACTCACCAGTCGGTAGTACCACGTGCGTAATGACAAGGCCCACAAGCAAACCTGTTATCGCCATTTTAAATTGGTCTGCGAGGTAAACGGGAAAATCTGCCCAATGTGAAAAAGTGGGTAATTTGGACAGATCACTAACGTATGGATTTCGATTCTTTTTTTTCGCGTTGATCTATATTCAACATGAGAATTCTTTCAACGAACACAACTTCTAAAGGAAAAAATGTTTCTCTTTCATTAACGAACGCTTCCCACGATATTAAATATTTACATTTTGCAGGGAAAAATTGTATAGGCTATCTAATAAAATACAATTTGTTCTCAACAATATAAAATGCACGCAATGCAACCCAAATCTTAGCTCCGGTTTGGCACCAGGTGCAGGAACCAAGGAAAACTTCAATTTTATATCTTCGACCAGAAATAAATAATGGCATGTGCAAGAGAGATGTCAGACTTCTGATTCTTCAAGAAAATGGTGAAATAAAACAACCAAAAATAGAAAAATGGGATATCTGTTAAGAAATTTTGAAGAACGTAAAAATATTAGTAATGTATGGGTTAAATAGCAATTAATGAAGGCAAATTGATATTTTTGATACTTCACGGAACTATTCAATAAGCAATTATTACAATTACGCAAGAGGTAGTGTCAGGCTATCGTATAACAGAAAAAAAGAATATAGTTTTGCATATTGGTAAATAATTTGGGAACTAACAACAATAGCAGAGATTCACAAAAAGCAAACCAGTACGTGGGCGAGGCATGGAAAGTTGATCGAAATGAGAACAAGGGAGTAGCCCCGGTTTTTGTTATAAGGGGAGACTATACACCCTTGTTTCTAGAAGACCATTATAGAAATAAGATACCCGAAAGATAAGTAGCTAAATCAACTCTTGGGCAATACGTCTCATTATGTAGACACAACCCAGTATGTTCCAATATTCCGACGGTAGATTTCAGAAGGTAGATTTAAAAGACTTCGGATACATAAACAAATTATAGGTTAGTATAACTATCAGCACATCTCCTACGGTCACGGTTAACAAAGGCAGATTTGATTAAGATGAAGCTGCGAAGAGGCAGTTAACTAGGAAAAACAAAATGTAGAGTTAGAGAAGGTGAGGGTGGAAGAAAGATTAAACGCCAGAAGACTTGATGCTGATACAAATACAAGACGTGATGATATTTCAAGAGAAATATGTGGCAAGGTCGTCATGAAATACGAAATGCTTTACTAAACAACATTTTATCAAGCAACATGTATAAACATTATCAAAAACGGAATTCATAAGTTCTGAAAAGCACATTCCAAAGAAACTATTAAAATGTATGGATTACTATTAGTATAACAAGCTCCACCTTTCATTTACACTGGCATCCAACCAGAGTATTACTGTTAACGATTAAAGTGAATTGTAATACTGATACTGCAACATGAAAGTACCCCCAAACTGGTGTTATAAGGGAAGAAAAATAAAAGGCAAAAAATGAAGAAAAACGGAAAACAAACCGGAAAATAGAAATGTAAAAAAAGGGGGGAAAAGAAAAAAGGAAACGAGAAAAGTATTCAAACGGGTCGTGGAGGCCGGGTTGTGGGAGGAACAGTGGTGTACGCCCCAAGGAGAGACACAGCGGCGGCTTATCGACAGAGGGCCGGGCTCGTGTGTGTGGGGGGGGGGAGGGGGGGGGGGGGGGGCAAGCGAGACGCAGCAGTGCCGAGGCGGCCGACGCCGGGTGGGCAAGCCGGTAGGCCACCGGCGCGCGCGATGCGCGGATAAGCGGCCGACTAATGGCGCTAATTAGCCTACGGGCGCGGCCCCGCCCACGCCTCTCGCTCGCCCACTCGCCCATAAGGCACCGCGCCCGCCCCCACGCCCCGCGCACTCACGCCACCATGCTTCCTCCCGGCAGCACCAGCGGACGGGAGATGGTGCAGTGAGGGCGTATTGATTCCGGGCGCGTACACCCCCTGACGACGTTAGTCCCGTGTAGTGCATCCCGGGGGTGGCGGTGTTCCCCTCCCGCTGGAACGTGAGACACGGCGTCGACTGATACGATTGTTTCCGGCAGGTTTTTTTTCTTTTCTTTTTTTTTCTTTTCTTTTCTACACGGATAAAGAAGACACTCTTCATCCCTTCAAAAAACATGAGTTTCCCAAAGTTCATATTCATTGGAATCATTAGATGTTAAATTGGAATATATTCAAAAATTTTAAACCTAAGTATAATATATAATTTAATAAAAGGTTTGGTTGCTTTACTCACCATTCAAAATTAATATTTTCACTCTTCATTGGAATTATTAGATGTTAAATTGAAATTAATTCAAGAAGTTTAAACTTAAGTATGATATATCATTTAATAAAAGTTTCGGTTGGTTTACTCGCCTAACATTCGAAAAATTTACTTTTTCCAGAGAAGCCCAAATACACACACCACAAACAGTCATCGAAGCGACTTAGCACTGAGTACACATTTCTCGTCAACATTGAAGCTACTAAAGAAAAATTGGTCGATGGGATAGTGCCATCTGTTCGTTTTATATCCAAAATTATTTTTGAACGTCACTACCAACCTTTTTTTAAACATTTGTAACATTTATTTTAACATTTAAAACTTTGAAATCGCACGTTCATGTATAAATATGCAATTCAAAATGTATAATTAATAAATTCAGTAAATTCCATCGTTTTTAATTGGTAATTGCGCAACTGGGTTTTGGTATGCAAACGAAAGCGAGTAAGCCATTTGGCGAAGCACACATTTTCCTTGTGAGTGGATGAAAAACTCACTTTTCAGCTGCTTTATACGGCACGCGCAAAGGTCGCCTCGATGGACGCAATAAGCGCGATTTGAATGACTGAACTTGCAACTTTTGCGGAAGTTTACGTTCGCTGATCGTCACATATTTCGGAGGGCTAAGCATTCTTCGGCTTCGAGCCGGTATCTACTGCGCGAGAGAATCATGACACATCTTTCGTCAGAAAAACGTAAAATTTCGAATTTGTTGTACGATTTATGAGAACTTTTCGTTAACAGATCCGTGAAAATATTTTCCTTTTGAGTTTATAGAATGATGTGACGCACAGTATATACCTTGAACTTTGTGATTTAAACCATTTCAGCAATTTGTCTTCTTATTAGTTCACTTAAGCATTTATTGACACCCGCATTTTACACAATAACTAACATGAGCATGTTTTATTATTATTATTATTATTATTATTATTATTATTATTATTATTATTATTATGATTATTGGGATCGAGCAAGAAATTTACTTTTTGGTAGCAACAAATAACATTTTGGTTGCAACAAATTTAAATCGCGCAATATACAGACGTGTGTTCTCCAGAGAATAGAAGAACACGTTCGATAAATAGCAACATTCTCTGAAAGGTCCTCCACAGATATTTATAATCTGAATAATTAGGATGAACCATTTCGACAATCTCTTCAGACATTTCTCAAGGTCCGCACGCGAATCGGAACGAGCCTGCAGGTGCAGCACCTGTTCGCCCATCTGTTCCCCTCGCGCCGAGACCCCACCGTGGGAACCGAGGCGGAAGTCGGCACGCAGGGCGCGAGACGACCGAAATAGCCCGGCCGTTCTGATTCGCAGGAACTGCACAGCGCTTGCCCCGCCCCGCGAACGGAACCCAGGCGGCAGGTCCTTCCTCCCCCCCAGCAGCCCATCCCCACACCCCATGCCACGCCACACCGCGGTGCGGTGCGGTGAGATGTCTTCCCATTGGAAGCGGCGTGATTTCAATGTCCGACGCTCGGGCTAGGACAGAAAGATGAACTTCTTGATATCCCTCACAAGAAGGTGGTGGTGTGGGCGGTATATTTTTCGTCCCTGATTTTATTCCTCTGGAGAATTTGGAATACGAAAGAGTACTTCCGAATAATGGAAGATTCATTTCGAAAACTTTACTTTTGTTCACGAAATAATTTACTCGGAGATTGTGGTTGATCCAGAAACGAGACGTATCACGTCAAACACAATTTCACAAGATCCTGCAGCTCCTATCAGCTCGACACTCACCGCACAGTTTGAAAAACTGGATTTGTAGGTACCGCGAAGTTAAATATGGGCATTGTGCAGACATCTTCATACATGTCGTGCGCGACAATGCCTACCGTTTGCTCAAAAACAGCATCCACTCGGAAAACAATCAATCTCGTTTACTTACGAATTGCCATTTTATCATGAAGAAAATCTTGACATCAATTTCCACAACATTTTTGTTCTCAACGTACCAAACAGAACTTGTGAAACCAAAATATCACTCAAATCGAAACGAACCGTTCCCAGATTGCACATGTGAGTCGTCCCGTTCTGGAATGCACTGCCCACATCTCTCCACCACTCACAAGTAGTCGAACCACTTCGCCCGCTCGCCAAAACAGCCCGCTCTACATCCACATTACGATCACACACTTCAAAATCACTTCACACAAACTACGAAACGGCCACCTTACCTTCCGAACCAGTCGCAATCGTCTCCCATGACGCTCGCCGCCGCCGGAGTCAGCAGGCCAGGAACATCGTCACCGCAAGCACAATCGCAACACTAGCGTCCACGCACGCACACCATGTCCTGCACGGGCGACACTTGCCGCGCATCCCGGGGTCCGCACACACAGTCCGCGTCGAGTCCTGCTCACCTCCGCACGGCATCGCCGCGGCGGCCCGAGGGTCACCCGCGGGCCGGCCCGGCGCCGTGACACGCATCGTCGTCGGCGCGCCGCGCGGGCGCGTTCGCAGAGCAGGCGTCGCGCCGCCGCCGCCGTCGTCGTCGCCGCCGCTTGCCGCGAGGGGGTGAGATCCCGCGACCCGCGAGCGGCATGACCCGTCGCCCGCCGACGCCGCGTTCTCCGCCCGCCGTGCACTCGCCGCTCGCTCGCTCCCGTCCGCGCAGGCCGACGCTCGCGCTCCAACTGAGCGCAGCGGCGCGCCGCCTCCCCGCCCCGCGCCGCGCGCGCGCAGCCGGGTGCGCTGCTGCCGCCTGGCGGGCGACGCCCGCACTAGCGGTGGCGGCGCCGCCGAGGCCGCAGACGGGGTCTGGGCTGAGAGCAGCCTCCACTGCCGCAGACGGGCGGCTGAACCGACGTATGCGGACGGGTTTATTTATTATACAGACGTGCGTAACTTTACACAACTAGTGATGATAAAACAGCGCGTACTTTCTCGACTTATTTTCACGCAAAATTATGCGAAAAGTACTATTTTCTAAAAATTATACAGAACCATATTTCAAAATCAATCTTAAGGAACAGATTTCATCAAGGGAGAAGATTTCAATCTCTCATATTTTAGTAGTGGGAAGGTTCCGAAAAACACTTGAACTTTTGCAATTATCGAAAGATTAAGAGTTTTAAACGAACAAGAGACTTCCTCTACACTATTCTCTTAGACGTCCTTCGCACTATACAACAACAAAAAAATTAGTAAAAAAAACTATGCAGATTCTATTTAATTTTGAAAATGTCTCAGGGGCTTCATATAAAGTATCCCCCAATATTAAAAAATCAATTTCAAATTCAAGAGGTCGTGACATGAGCCAGATCGATTGGGGAACATCAATTTTGAAGAAATTCGGCTGAACAGTTTATCCGCTAGCGTTATGCGGCGGCGATGGTGTGACGGTTAGCGTACCGGGCTGTTATACCCAAGCACGCGGGTTCAAACCCGATCGAAGCCGTGGATTTTTAGGGTGACAAAATCCTTCGTACGCCTTCCTTCGGAGGGGAAGTAAAGCCGGCTGTCCCATGTTAGTAGATTTACTTGCATGTAAAAGATCCTCACGCCTAAATGACGCCTCTGAGCTAAATTCAAATCGCCTGTTTCTCGCCCAAGAAATACCTCCTTTCTCTGCTAGATGAAAGGAGCGTAGCGAAATTTGCGTGGTCAGACGGAAGAGCGGGCCTGATGGCCCGAGTCTCGCCACGTAAAATAAGGCAAATTCAATTCAATTCAATTCAATTCACACAGACGAACAGACCGACGTTTTGCCGTCATTCGATTTTTTTGCTAACAAGAACACACAAAACACGGATTCTGGCTACACCACATGAAAAAGGATTTTGTTTTCTATATTTTGGAACTAGATTTATCCATTTTTTCGTTACTAGGGTCCCGTAATAAGTTTTTTTTTTACCTAAAATTCGCCATTTTTTTCACGCACCATTACAAAACTTTCTCTCTATTCCTTAGCGAGAAAGTAACAAGCAGGAATCATTTCTGGTCTCCGTTTTCTAATAAACATTTTTATATTTATATACGACTTTTTTTTACTATCAAATAAATAAAAATACACTATAAAGAGAATTATATTATAACTTCTATAGTTCCTTTTAACAAATACAAGATATTTTATGTTGAACTGTAAACAGGATTGGTAGACCTGGATGGAGATCCTCTTCATACTGGTCCTACCCGCGCTGTCGGCTCTTTGTGGCACTTCAAAGGCAGCGAATTTTCGCTGAGCACCTCGGCTACTGAGCACCTCGGCTAATGAGAGGATTCGAAGAGCGGTGGCTCGGTGCTCACGTTACACGTAAGGCATCTTCCTGAACCGGAATATGAAAAGGAAGACAACTTTCTTCCTTGCGATGCGCAGAAGAATCTTTAACGCATGCTCTACCCATAAAACCGTACTTGAATACGTTCCATGTGATACACAGAAAAGATCGCGAAAGGTATGAGTAAATTGTTATTCAAGCAAACTCCCTACATTTGTCTTTCGTACACCCTAAGTTAATGTAGTCGTAAGGAAATTCACTTCAAATTAATTTCAAGGTTCAAACTTGTAATTAAATGGACCACTTAAAATTAACGTGATGCGTTTCTCGAGTAACTGAAGGCAATCCACACTATCCAGCGTCGGAAATGTTTTTTTTTTTCGAAATTGAAGTTGAATGTTGCGTTTAATACTACTCAATATTGGAGTGTAATTAGCATGGATCTTTCGTGTGTGTATCGTTGGGTAAAAATGATGACATGCATTCCATTATCCTAAGGGAAAAATTCAAATTCAGAATATGTTTATGCATAATGAATGAGAGCAGAAACGAAAAAGAGTAAATATCACTCAGAAACGATTATTACATTTGTAATATTAAATGTTCCTTTTTTCCGTTCCAAATGAAACATTTTCATGATCACTATATTGTAAAAGTTAAAATATGAAATAATAACTGATGAAAACACTGTAGTTAATGTGTTGGAACCAAAGGAACGCTGTTTGTACTACCTTCATCGACCAAACTTTCTCGCCTGTGATGACCTCCATACCCTTATATTTACTCTTTCTTCATATTCATTTCGCACATAGAGATATAAACAACAAATACGCTGTGAGCGTTGGGTCTACGCTTGGGCCCTTTTTCTCGTACACTTGAATTGACAAACAGGAACACTCATATTAATTTTCAATTCACACAAATTTAATGCTAGAGGTTACTGTAGCAATCTAAAAACATCGTTGTTGAGGAACATGGTTTTTAGTCGAAAGGTGGTTTTTAGTCGATATATTTTGAACATCCATGTTTTAATTATGAACCTCGATGTTTTAATTTTGAACATCGATGTTTGCTAGCATCGATATTTTGTTATCGATGTCGCATCTCTACTCGCCACGACGCACTCGCTCGCGCTGCAGGATGGGGAAAACGGCGCCCGAAAACCAAACCAGACCCAAAATTAAAGGTTAATTTTCGGCTACTTAAGTGCTTTGTTCACAAATTTTAGTCTCTTGAGTATTTCCCAAAATTGTGGGTGCTACTAGTCTTAATCCAAAGCTAGCAGCGCACACCTAGAAAATACAACTTCCCGTAACTTGAAGTCAACAAAAATGCATCCAATATTTAAAGCTAATTAACCGCCCTGGAGAAAAAGAATAGTTCCAGCCTATATTTTCTGTAAATCTGTGCTGTACAAAGAGAAACAAGTAAGATTCGTTCATATGATAGACCTGGGATTTGGTACTAAAATTAGCCTTTAATTAACCTTAAATTAGCCTGTCTCTGGGGACGCTACCGGACTGGAGCTGTACTCTGCCTTTGGAGAAGCACCTCTAATCTGTACTTTCTACATAAAAGTGATATTGTATAGCAAAAGTCCAAACTGCTGTAATTCGCACATTAGTTGGTCGATCTTTTTCTCACATTAGTCCATCAGATTGGTTAAAGCTGTATATATGGCCATGAGCAGATCATTTTTCGTTCACCTGGTTAATGTTGAAATTAGCCGTTGCGCACTGGCTAAAGTAAGATGAGTGTTCACGCGCTGTGCATTGTGTAGTCGTGAGACGTATTTTGGCATAAAAATGCGTTGAAAATCAAGCGTTGTAGTCTCAAGTTTGTTTTATGTAAATCGCGAAGGCTATCTTCGAAATGCGTAGTGAAGCATCACCTGAGGTACACAGTGAGGTTAGGTTAGTTTTGTTGGTATCGTGTAAATAGATATTGTGGAACTCGAAACTACACACCTTGTCCTCCACCAGCCTTGAAAACTTCCCAACACCAGACTGATTCCTGGTTGTCACATAATACCTGCTGTTCCCATCACCGTAACGTACTTCACCTACTCTGGCCACCTCGAGTTGGCTTATGTGCACTTCATCTGTCTAAAGTCTGAAGTCTGCTTCGAAACTGTTCCTACTTCAGGCTTCAACCACCCAAGGGATGCACATACGGGCGAGTGAGAGTTCGGACCGCCCTGAACGGTTTTCAGACGATGTCTAACAACAACACAACAACAGCAGCAGCAACAACAACAACAACAACAACAACAACAACAACAACAACAACAACAACAACAACAACAACAACAACAACAACAACAACAACAACAACAACAACAACAACAACAACAACAACAACAACAACAACAACAACAACAACAACAACAACAACAACAACAACAACAACAACAACAACAACAACAACAACAACAACAACAACAACAACAACAACAACAACAACAACAACAACAACAACAACAACAACAACAACAACAACAACAACAACAACAACAACAACAACAACAACAACAACAACAACAACAACAACAACAACAACAACAACAACAACAACAACAACAACAACAACAACAACAACAACAACAACAACAACAACAACAACAACAACAACAACAACAACAACAACAACAACAACAACAACAACAACAACAACAACAACAACAACAACAACAACAACAACAACAACAACAACAACAACAACAACAACAACAACAACAACAACAACAACAACAACAACAACAACAACAACACAACAACAACAACAACAACAACAACAACAACAACAACAACAACAACAACAACAACAACAACAACAACAACAACAACAACAACAACAACAACAACAACAACAACAACAACAACAACAACAACAACAACAACAACAACAACAACAACAACAACAACAACAACAACAACAACAACAACAACAACAACAACAACAACAACAACAACAACAACAACAACAACAACAACAACAACAACAACAACAACAACAACAACAACAACAACAACAACAACAACAACAACAACAACAACAACAACAACAACAACAACAACAACAACAACAACAACAACAACAACAACAACAACAACAACAACAACAACAACAACAACAACAACAACAACAACAACAACAACAACAACAACAACAACAACAACAACAACAACAACAACAACAACAACAACAACAACAACAACAACAACAACAACAACAACAACAACAACAACAACAACAACAACAACAACAACAACAACAACAACAACAACAACAACAACAACAACAACAACAACAACAACAACAACAACAACAACAACAACAACAACAACAACAACAACAACAACAACAACAACAACAACAACAACAACAACAACAACAACAACAACAACAACACGAATGCAGAGAATGGGTTGCAGCAAGGGTCTAAAATATCGCTTCGTTATTGGATGCAGGGGCGAATTCCGAATAAAAGTAATTACTATATTTAAAGGCGGCGCTGTGTAAATAAAAAGACGTCCTTATTTTTATTCGTTAAGAATGAAGCGTTTTAATTATATACAATCGATTAGATCTTAAATTATTTTAAAATATAATAAAAAAGCGCCCCCCTCCGAAGTTGGAGATTGTGTTTGTGTGTGTTAGTTAAAGTTGGGTATGGGATAAAAAAGCCAATTTCAGGTTTAATGAGATGGTCTTTAAAGCAATAAAGTGCAAAGAATAATGTGATTTGGGCGAATTTTAATTATTTTGGTTGACTCTACAGACCACCCCTTCAAAATTGTTATTAACATTTTTTATTTCAAAACAATTTTTTTATTTTGAATGTTTTGATGCAAGGTAGGTAGGTACTTTTTTAAACATAACGTCATAGCACATGTTTCTTAAAACTACAGAATCTTTGCCCTCTTTAAAATATGTCTCTGAAAATAGATTATTCACGCAATACCACAGAAGGGCTTGAAAGAAAGGTAAGAAGCTGTGTGGTCTACCTGGACTGGTTATCGCGTCGATTCACATATTATTGTTCATTAGTATTTCTGTACTAGGGTAATGATGTACCATGCCATTGATTACGTGTTACAATCTTATACTACTATTTGTTATGCGGTTAGACGTAAAAAGTCAAAGGAGGAATACAACTATTATTTTATCAAACTATACAATTGTGCATCCCAGATTTCACATGGTTTTCCCAGTACAAGATGGAACCCAAACACATCAGTATTTAAACCGAAGCCCTAGAAAGTAAAAATAGTACAATCGTCTAAGCTGTATGAATCAGCACATTATAGTTTATTTCAATTATCTTAGAAATAAATACCTTACAATTCTAAATGTACACTATTTTTTAAACATATTTCACGCCGCAATTGTAATCACTAGTCACCTCCACTTGGTTACGTATAAAGAGTCAACAGTTAAATTCGAATGAGTTTAGGCTTCGTAGATAATATTCATCCCTGTCAGATGTTTGTAATATGTGATTTTATTATTTTTGTTAGAAAATTTTATGATCAAGGCAAACAGAATCAAACTTTTTCATCCTTTTACCAAGATCACATGTGCTCGAATAGGCAAAGTTAAATTCAACTTTCTGTCTTGTCATGTCGTGTAATAAAGATTGTCTTTAGTAATTCGCTTTTCTTTCAAAGCAGATTTGAAATGTTTTTTTTCTTCCTAAAGAAATTAGTTTCGCTTCTTGTTGATGCATCTCTATTACTGCTGTTTGTTTTAAACTCCGTGACTGTGTTATTTTCTACAAAATATTTTGCAATTAATTTTGCTGATGCAGAGAAATTGTATGGGTCATACTCATTGGGGATTTTCCAACATTCGCAGAAGAAGACATGGACACTTTTAAGATATTTTATTCGACTAATAAAAGTGACAACACAAAATCAAATTGTTTTTCAGATTTACTGCTACAATAGTGTTTTTAACTTGTGGAGTGACTAAAGACTTATTGATCAGCGTAGTTAATATTTTAAGCAATCATGGCGAGAACTTGATTTATTTATCAAGAGCGCGATAGGACATCGTTCATCCTTTCCTTAGGGCACGAGTACACCTGTAAAAAGGGATTTCTCCCAAGTAAACAAAAATTGGGCATTAAAAAATACATTCACAAGTAAAACCTCTGAAAGCTATTATGATGACGAAGTATAATTTCCAACAAAATGTAAGGAGTTCTTAAATATTGTAAAGTGTTCCCCCGTTTATTGATGAAAATAGCATCACCTGAGGAGTCATATTTTCTACAAGCTGACTGAATAAATTTTGTGATAAAATAATGATCTAGTAATTTCATAGATTCCATATATAATTTTTAATACTAATTTTCAATGCGCACAGAAATTGAAAGATAACTATGCAGCCTCCGGCCATGTGAGAGGTGTCCACGGTTTCATTGGATACCGAGGATGTCGAAAAATTACAAAAACAATGAAACACTTTCGATTTTGACTGAAAAATGCAAATACATTAGATTGTGCTATTACACTTATTCTCATACTGGGCTTACCAACTGAATTCCCATCCTTAGTGCTTCACTGCTCACGACATAGCTGACGTCATGCGACAGCAAGGATGAAAGGAAGAGGAGGTCGACTATTAAATATTCACTAGTCAAAGGTTGCGTTGTGGAACTATTTAGTTTTTAGTTATTACTGGTATTTAAGGAACAGTTGTAGTATATGTATATACTATACTATATTATTGGAGTTTTGGAAAATACTATTTTGTTATAAAATTTAATTTGTTGCAGTTTTACACGACAGTATTTTATTCATTTGATTTGTTGTTCTCGAGTCGTGTGCGTGATGCTTTGGAAAATCCATTTTGTAAGATTTGTTCAGGAGCTTTTTATTGCTACAATGCACTAATTGTGTTTCATTTCGTAACCATTTGAAATTTCTACACAAATTTCAGATACATAAGTCGGTAAGCGGCTTCTATTGAAAAAATAAAAAAAGGTCATCCCAACTATCACACGAGCCGAACTTCCAATGCCTCTGGGTCGAAATTGTCTCCATGATGCTGCCTTCGCAAGGCAAAGCGAATTCCCACATTCCCACGTCGCTGCGTCCGATCGTGTCCACCGGTCTGATACGGCACAACACAGAACAGTTGGAAAATCATTTCGTTAAATGAAAACTGGCAACTTTCGAAATATTCTTTGTTAAACAATTCTATTTTCACACATTTCCATTATTTCGAATTATTCGATAGTGATACAAAAGTTTAAAAAGGGTTAAACATTTTACTATTGTAAAAATTCAATAAAGCTAGATATATTGGGAGTGGAAGGCAACTGTACCCCTTGTCTCTTTGTCCCTTCGAAGTTACGTCTAGTAAGTCTTTTGGCACGCCTTTTTTTAAGTCAATATCTTGACATTCACCTGATGATTATGAAAAATCATGAAAAGGAGCGATCAAAGGAGTATGTTGCAGATTGTTGCAGTCGTCTTCTAAATGTCTCTGGCTGGCAGTGACGTCGGCTTTTACCGACGAAAATACGCACAGCCTCGGATTTCAAACTTGGGACCATTCAATTTAGGAAGCTTCAGTTGTTTGCCTTCCACCAACATACATACACTATAGTAGCTGGTCGATGATTTTTAAAACTTAAAATTAATTTTCTTCAACTTTCTGAAACAATATCATTTACATGATACTGTGCTAAGAAAACAGGTTTGTTGCAAATTAAGTGTAATCTCGACCAAATTCATATGGATTTCTGTATTAACGTTAAATAACTATGATAATGCAATCATGATTATTGAACAAGACTCATTGAAATAAATGTGTTTTTTTTATTCTTATTTGATAAAGTGTATGCAATTTTTTGTATTTATGTCATACTCAGATGCTTTGAATTAAATGCTCATTGAAACAACTCGAAGTATCATTCCACCACTGTGGACACAAATGATTTCTGACATCAGAAAGATCGTCTGTTAGATCCTGAATTTGATCTACAGTATTGTTAAGTGTAAACGGGGGTGAGTAGGACGGGGATGACAAATGGTCGTATTGACAATAAAATCTTATGCGCCCGGCTTGAAATTATGAAAATCGATCGTGGTTGCACTCTGTGCTCTATCGAAAGAAGGGATTAGGAGTATAATAGTTTAATGGCTACCCGGGCAAGTGATTACCGTCTGAGGGAGAGGTTCGTTCGGACCGCACATGAATAATCACAACCCCTTCTGAGGCCCAGGGGTTTCTAACCGGCCGTTCGCGGTTCCTCTGCTTTTATTGGTGCGTGATTGCCCGTTATGGCAGGCATATATCACCGCGCGCTGGAACTCCGCCTTCATTTGTCACGGCTGAGCGTCTGGCTCGAGGCGCCGTCACCGCCGCCATCTTGTCTCCTTTCCTTTCGGACTTTACGTAATGCCCTTCTACGATGAGATAGAAAACGACAGACTGTTTTTTACGCTTGGGCAAAGAAGGTTACAGCGGAACAGTTTCAGGGATGGAAAGTTTCTGCACGGTAAAGAATAAAACAAGACTGCGAATTCTTACATTGTGTATGGAGAGCGAATAAATATTTAATGTGAAAATATAAATTTGCTAATTCAATAGGGACCTTTTGGCTTAAATAAATAACTTTAAATAACGCTTAATAATATCATTTTTATATCGTTAGACTTTTCTATTCGTTGGGTAGTTCTTTTTGTACGCCGATTTGACTAAAACTGAATGGTGGAGATTGTACACTATTCTTCTAAACGAATGAGGAGAAATCGTCCTTGTTTAAAAATTTATTTTCGAGTCTCGTGTCTAAAATGAAGACGAGCATTTTGTGTGTCAAAATAGGCGAAAAGTAATACAAATGTCTCCGTAAACCGTTAATAGAACCAAGGGTTTCCTTGCAATATCGGAGCCATGGATGAGTAGCTAACGGAAATGAAAATATAAATTGCGCCAAGACAATAAATGAATGATTATATCCACCATGTAACTCTTCTTGTTAGCTTGATTTTTTTAAGATGTCTTAAATATTCTCAAAAGTGAGGCTACAAAGGAATATTTGAAAGTATTTTAAACAACTACACTAAAAAACATTTTTGAAAAATTGAAGTAAAATGCTCATGATGGCGAACTTCAGTAATTGTTTTCAGTCTTCAGTAAATAAATTGAATTTACGACATACAGCAATGAAAGTACAGTACTCAGGTTAATTATTGTGTTCTTTAATCATTCATTAACACAGTACTTGTTTCAATCTTCTTTGTGTTAAAAGTTTGAGAGCCCTTTGACGATGTCGACAGTGGTATTATAGCGAGGAGAAAAAACCAGTTGTATCTCTAATCATCTAATGGCGTTGCATTAAACTTATTGCAATCTCACAGAGGTGGTTTTACCTACAAAGCTTTCTAACCTCATGCTTAGGGTCACCGCTGAGTAGAAGAGCCCAATATTTTTAAATAAATTTTTAGATCAGTTCGTAAATATGCAAAATTATTGCAATTATGCAGAATTATGCAGATAATTATTCAATATGCAGAACATTCATGTGCATAGTTCAAAAGAATAACAAATTTTTGGGAGCAAAATCCTTCAACAAAAATCAATTAAATTTGTACCTTTCGTTTCCAGAGAATGTAATATTTTCGTAGGGCACATTTTGAAGTCTTAAGGTTGTAATAATTTCATTTTCATATTCATTTTCATTTATTAGATCCACACTCATTATTTTAATGTTTTTAAGGTGCTTTTGTCACTGTCATACGTAGGTGTCCTTAATTATCTATGGGTTACCGAACAAAAAAGGTATAGACGAGGGTACAACGACAAAAATGTTAAAAGAAAATTATGAAATATTAGAATCAGTATAATTGAAAATAATAAATAATTCCCTAGAAAAAGGTATTTTTCCGGAGACATAGAAAACTTCCACAATAATACCAATTCCAAAAGTGACAAATACAGAGAATTAACTTGCTGAATTTAGGCCAATAAAGAAGCCGTATTTCATATATACCCATATATGAAAAAATATTAGAAGAAATAGTAAAGAAGCTGTTCCATAATTGCACCACAGTTTGATTAATGATTGTGTAACAATACTAGTTGGAGACTGAAATTAGAAAACTTCAAAATCAACAAAATAGATCCATGAGGGTAATGATTGAATGCAATAGATACACTTCAGTGTTAGACATGCTAGACACTGAAGTTTATAAGCTCTAAAAGAGAAAATTCATTACAATTTGCTAATTTTTATTTTTATATTTATTAAAAATTATATTTCGGAATATTTTAAAAATCCAAAGTGTGAAAGATAAAACAATAAGGGAAACAAGATAACATTTAGTAATTAATTTCAAGAAAACTGTACGGGAAAAAAATAGGCTATTTAACAAAGGATTTGAACTATATAATAAAATATCGTAAAAAGACAAAATTGTGAACAAATGAAAGAAGTTTAAAGAAAAATTATAAAATACAAAAAAATCGAAAAATGATTTTGTACATAGTTAATAGAGTATACTACCTATAGATCTAAACAATGCACATAAATATGTATTTTATGTAACAAATAGCCGAGAAGGCTAAATAAAGAAAATCCAAATAAACCAAACCACTTCGGTTCTATCATCACGGATTAAGAAAATTGGCTCTCTGATGTGAAAGCGAACGCGAGGTCGAAAAGAGAACTTCTGTCTTACAAGACACAGACGTAAAAACACAAAAACGATTGGTTCGGTATATAAATTATCACGCTAAATCTAAGGTGGTTACTCGTCAAAGAAAACTTTCTATGAAATAGAAAAATCATTTAACCACACTTTGTTATTGTATTTCATTTCAAAAGTTTCCATGCAGAAACCATGCAGACCGAACTGTACTCTTTCTGAACGTCCAATCTGCCCAAAAACTGTCACGCGTAAAAAGAGCCGCAGTTATTCTCAGCAGATCTGTACGAAACAACTCTGAGCAGTTTTCTGTTCTCGAAGCTTTCATTTGTTGCTTCCACGAGTTTTTTCGTATTCCCAGAAGAAAATATAATGCAATAGCTTCATTGGACTTCTTTAACGAATGCATGACTTTTCCAAAGGTAATAGATTGGACGCATTGGCTCTCTTTCTAATCTGACTTCAGGGACGCACGGTCATTAGAAGGAAACGTAGCTGGCGGAGGTCTGGGGATTTGTGTTCCCCAACGGAGGGTGCGTTTGTAAAACATCCCTTCAGGAAGTTCGAAGTCTATAATATATTCTCGTTCCAAATCATTAAGGCCATTGCGTGGAACGTGCGTGTTGAGAAGTTATACTTTTGGGTTTTATGAGCCAATAAATTTCATTCGGTTTTTGAGTTCCTACTTCTTTTATCGAATCGAAAGTTAGAATGCATCTTGTTGGCTTCGGTTATTCATTTTTTTTGCGTTCTTAGCGACTGTCTACATTTTTACTGTACCTCTTTTGAAATATTGAGACGGTGTTATACATTTGTTATTCCTACTTTAGTTTCCACGCTACTACCTGCAACGCGTAGTATAATTCAGCTCTTAAGTGGGGCCTTGTACGAAATTCTTAATTCGCTCCATTATACTGTCGCTCGGCCAACAATTCTGCAGCTGTTTTACAGTTCCTTTTGAAAGAGTACAAAGCAGGACAAATCTGAAAGAAAATTTATGATCAATATTACGGGATGCAGAATCGATAGACAAGAACAACATAAGTATATATATTCAAACAACAGAGAAACGAGGTAAGGAAATTTCCAAGAAGGAATATAAATTTTCAAAGGATATATCCAGGGATTCTAATTTTCTTCTGTTCTGGTACCTGTTTTCAATTTCTAGAATTCGTATTTTGTGTTTATCAAATAATTTACCATATTTAATTATTAGAGGGTATCTACCTCACCAGCAATCTAATTAATTCCTTATTATCTTATCTATTTTTATCACGCGGAGTCTTTATTTTTCTCATGAATTTTCTTTCGCAGATGAAATGAGAAAACCTTCGCTATTCTACTAAAATACGCCGACGACTCACGCAAGAATCCACCACCGCCTGGAGAGGGGCGCCACAGTCGGGGCACAGGTGCTCGCGCTTTTGTCACCAGAGGTCGATGCCCAGTGGGTCGAAATGAAACTAAAAGGTCCAACTATTTTTTATTTATTTATTTTTATCATCAAAAAGTAAAATTGAATGTGACTAATTGGGAAGAAGTGTAGTGTGCGTACGTTTTTTTTAGTTCCATAATCCTTCTCTTTTGCTGGTGTACATAGTTGAATTCAGAAAAGTACCAAAGAAACGAGCGTTGTGAACAACATTTGAAGTCTACAAATGTTTGCTCGCGAGTGGTAGAATTTGCATTAGCAGATGCGAACTACAAATACTTCTATTCTAGAGAAGCTTACACAATATTGCCTCCAGCCAGGCCTTTGCTACTCTCTTATGCTTTTTGTTTATTCTAAATTGGAGGCTTCGTTTTAACTACGAATGTGTGTCTTTCTAAAGCATATATTACATTTTGATTGTTCATTTTTTCTTCGTTTACTTTTGATGTTTATTTTCGTGGCAAGAGATGTTTGAATATGAATTGCGAAGACAATTATGGGCCTACATGAAATTCATTACAAAATATTGCCATTTTTCGGTATCTTATTTTATAGAGTTCGTAAAGAAATACATTTCTTTTGTGACTTACCATTATTATAGCACCTTTCAATGAGATGGAAAACACTCTGAAGATGCAAATATTCATATGACACTCTTCTATCTATATGATTAACTGCCAAATCTTCTATGAAATGTTCTATTCCATTTTTATCGCGAAAAATATAACTTTTATTTTATTTGCAATGATTCGACATATTCGAATTTCAGCTTCAACAAGAGGGTGAGTAGATAATGAAGGGTACATGGTACATGGACAAGTAGATTATAACAATAAAATTGGAGATTTGAAACAAACTTGAGATAGTCCGTGATTACTTTGAAATGTTCATCAATATTTCAAAAATAGTATTTAGAGATGAACAGACCGAGATCCGGAAATTTAACTGGCAGATGACAGCGTTGGCTACTGTTACAGATCTCCCAAAACTATGCATTTCTAAGGAGATAATGGGTATATTTTATTGATATCCTTTTCATAAAATCTAGACAGCGACGTATGACTACACAGTATTCAGACATGAAACTTCAATATTTTTCAGCATCAGCCTGATAACGCATCGAAAGTAATTTCCATGCTAATACTGAATACTTGCACAACACTTAGAAAACAAAATATGTATTAAAGTCCGATCGGAAAAATACGCAGTATGTTCTCATGATTGTCAATCAAATTTGTATATCACAGGGACGAATTATCATAAAATTGAGGTCCTTAATAAATCGATAGTCGAACTAACATGAACATAGACAATACCTCGAAATCGATTCTCACATCCAATCAACAGTAAACCAGAATGTCTCTAATCTCTCATAATCTCTCATAAACGGGATAAGACGAGATTACTGAACTCGGCCTATCGGTCTCGTCGGGAAACTCTGCGGTCTAGTCATATAAACGTCCACTTTGTTGTCTTTTCCGTCGTCTGCGCCGAGGAGGCTGCAGGTTCGAGTGGTTGCCCTTCACCCTCATCATCATCCTATCATCTCATAATTCTCCCTTCAAGGCCTTATAACCTTATCGTACTGAGGGATATAGCTGATTCTGGAAAACGTACACAAGTTATTCGTGTAACGTGGTCACTAATGGTCTATACGCCAATAATAATAATAACAATAATAATAATAATAATAATAATAATAATAATAATAATAATAATAATAATAATAATAATAATAATATGTCGGCCCGTAACGCGGACGGTTGCCGGCAGCGCCGAGAAGGTTGGAGGTTCGAGTCCTGCGTAGACGTGGACGTGTTTTTGTGATTGTCCCTTCACCCCTCACCATCACCCTATCGTCAAATTTCTGCGCGCGCCGCGTCGTTGGGCCCAGTGTGCACCGTGGTGGGGAAGGTTGGGGGAAGGAGGAGGGGAGGGAGAGGGGGAGGGGAGGGTGCTGCGCGGGCGGGCGCGGCCCCTCGCTGCGCCGCCGAGAGCCTCATTTATCCTCCGTCCTCCCCGGGGCGCCCGCCCGCCCCCGCTGCCCCGACCCGACCGCGACCGCCGGCGCAGATGCTGGTGGAGATCCCACGCGGAAGCCTCAAGGCCCATTCACATTGCAAACGTAAACACTGACATAAGTGATAGACTGAAGAATTCACAATGTCTTACATAAACGTAGGCTGTGTGACATTCTGGTTTACTATTGGTTGGATGTGATAATCGATTTCGAGGTATCGACTATGTCCATGTTGAATTGAATTGAATTTGCCTTATTTTACGTGGCGAGACTCGGGCCATCAGGCCCGCTCTTCCGTTCGACCACGCAAATTTCGCTACGCTCCTTTCACCAACTAAGAGAGAAAGGAGGTATTTCTTGGGCGAGAAACAGGCGATTTGAATTTAGCTCAGAGGCGTCATTTAGGCTTGAGGATCTTTTACATGCAAGTAAATCTACTAACATGGGGCAGCCGGCTTTACTTCCCCTCCGAAGGAAGGCGTACGAAGGATTTTTTCGCCCTTAAAAATCCACGGCTTCGATCGGGTTAGAACCCACCAACTTGGGTACAACAGTCCAGTACGCTAACCGTTACACCATCGTCGCCGCATCCATGTTAGTTCGACTATCGATGACGGCCCTATTTAGACTCTCGATTTTGAGTTAACGTTCTGTGATTGGCTCATTTCTTATCTCTTATTCAAGCAAAAGCACAGAAGCTTGAAGCTTGCAAGTTTTTAAGTTAACATCTTACGTGTTATGCTTATGCGAACGCATTGTGAATGAGTTCGTTTATGGACGTAGTTCTAACTTTTAAGTTAACGCCTTGTTTATGATTATGTTTAATTGTGCTTCAGGGGCCTAGGCGGGGTGATATCGTAGTGGGTGGTAGGGAAATGGGAAAAGGTAGTTCTGTTCATAGTGTTGGTGGCAACGTTCAAATGTTGAGGTGCAGGTTTACTCGCGCAACTTTTCGTGAACGATGAGCTTGCTTCCCCCTCTCTGGCACAATAAACATTTGAAGGTAAAAGCTCGCGCGGTGAACTGATGACAACATTACAAACATCTTCACTGGCGCGAAACAGAAACAATTTTCTTTTGAAGGCGAGAATATGTATCTGCTATTTTCTCCAAAAAATCTAATGAAATGACCGAAACAGGTAAAGATCTATCACAGGGGATACCTCAAACTCCTGAGAAAGTTAGAACGCAAATTATTGAGAATGTTGCAAAGGCATGATAATTTTCCAGAGATTGGCATTGCTTCATAAAATCTAGTGGTCGGTTTCGTAACTAATACCCCCACTCTACCCTCAGTTCTTCGTTCGTTGAAGAAACGTTGCACGAGTAACACCATTACGAGGAGTTGAAAGGCGGCATGGACATGAAGGCATTGTGACGTGTCAAGATGGAAGACCATTGAGAATTCGGCGACTGCAACCGTCTGTGCCATGGGGACTACTTTATTTTCATTATTATTATTATTATTATTATTATTATTATTATTATTATTATTATTATTATTATTATTATTATTATTATTATTGGCGTATAGGCCATTACTGACCACGCTACACGATTAACGTGTGTAATTCTTCCAGGATCAGCTTTTCAGCTGTATCCTTGGATTACAACAAGCTTGTTTCGCCTTGAGGTGTGAATTATGAGATGATAGGTTGATGATGATAGGTGAAGGGACAATCACAAATACGACCATGTCTACGCAGGACTCGAACCTGCAGCCTCCGCGGCACAGATGACGGCTGCCGCAACCATCTGCGCCACGGGGCCGACATTATTATTATTATTATTATTATTATTATTATTATTATTATTATTATTATTATTATTATTATTATTATTATTATTGATTGTAGTAGTGTGGAAGCAACAGCCGCTGAATTTGATACTGCAGACTGGGTTTAACGATACGATTTGGGCATGGCACAAGTATTTGTACAGTTCCTAATCTGAAGTGCATGTTGTCCTTTTCTGGTATTCGAACATACGAGTACGAACTTCAAACATACATATATGGTTGAAGAATGTGGACAGATGGAGCTCGAATTTATCACTACTGTTTTCTTTTGATCGTCACTATGTAGCTTTTAATATTGAATTTAAACATTTAAAACGAACATTTAACTGAGTTTTAAGTATCAAATTCGATCTCTAGCAAATCGACAGGTTTCGTTTCTTTGAATCGAAATTTAGGCCAAATCCGAGCGTAAGAATTGCGGGGCCCATTGAGCAGGAACTAGACGCAACCGATCGCCTTTCTTCTTTCTCTCCTCGCGTGTCGCCCGTTGCGCGACCCACATGTGGACGTCGCCCCCCCTCCCCCCCCGCTTTGAATCGGCAGCGCCGCTCGCTTCCGGCTGAGGATCGGATGGCGCATTCGACTCGGCCCCTTTCAGGCGCGGGCGGGCTGGCGGGCGGACAAGTGGGGGTCCTGTGCCCTCCCCCACCCCCGAATCGCGCCCCCGCGCCCCTCGGCCGTCGAGCGCTTTTTAGGCTCCGTCAGGACCGGATTTAGATACTGCGGGGCCCCCAAACACAAACTCGTTTTGGAGCCCCTCTGAAAAAAAATTTCTCCGGTCTTTCTAAAAAAAGTAAATATAAATGAATAAATAGCCGATCAGATGGCCGAGGTCGCTAAGGCAGTAGTGCCGGAGTGGTTTCGGACCAGAAGATCGCGGGTTCGAATCCCGCATCGGGCGTGGGTGTATTTGTGTATGTCTGTATGTATTGTCCATTCACCCCCATTATCATCATATCATCATTTCATCTTCCATACCCCCAGGGCTAACAACCGCGGGGGATATAAATCGGATCCAGCTAAAATGCTGGTCCCCCCCAAAAAGTTGTTGCAAGCACCTGCCACCGCGATAATAAATAAAAACTGAGCCACGGTAAATGCAGGATGCTTGCATGCGTGGTCCTAGTCGGCCGATTAACAAAAAAATAAATAAATAAATGTAAATCAAATTGAACTCTAATATTTTAGTTTAGTAGACAAACTCTTTCTACATACAACTGTTTCAGAGATACGTACATATTTTATGACTGTTTCCGAAAATGTTTGTGATATTTTTTTCACCGGAGTGAGAGGCACTGGTGGAAAAGGGTCCCTTATAAACCCCCTATTGAATTTGTAGGTAAATTCGACCCTGACTTCTTGCAAAGTGATATATTTTCGTCGGTTCACTATTTTGAACTTTTCTGAAACTGAACTGCGCGATATTTTCTAGGATGTCTGAACTACCAACGCAATCGTCACATCATAACATAGTTTGACAGTCACGAGTTCAAAATACATTCCAATTCACAGAGAGAAACGAAATATTTTTTAACAGAATTCGTCGATTTTCGACTTTTGATTTTCGTCTTTCTGTAAATTTGTTTGTTGTGCTGTCACCATTGATTTTTTTCTTCGTATTTGTCATGAAAGTTTTTCGATGTCATTAAAATGGACGTCCTTTATTCTTATGATGTTTTCTATTCGTTGATATTTCTTCGTAGTCAGTTATTAAAGTTGTATCTTATTGTTTGGACATTTCTGTTCGCACTCGCATTATCCGCTACTCGTTTGATGTTTTTGCAACCTTTTGCAACATCTTACTTCCTAAGGAATTTCCATTCTTTTTAATTTGTTACATTTATTTT
This sequence comes from Gryllus longicercus, assembly GCA_038098605.1. Lineage (NCBI taxonomy): Eukaryota > Metazoa > Arthropoda > Insecta > Orthoptera > Gryllidae > Gryllus > Gryllus longicercus. The sequence goes on from JAZDUA010001319.1 coordinate 95,212, forward strand.
TAACGACTACGATGAGAAATGACAGAGAATGTTTTGCCAGATATCGTCGTCGAGATATGACTCTAAAGGCCTCTGCAACATGAGGGAATGGAAGGGTGGGGGTAAGAACCAGGGTGTAACAATGGATGACATACAACACTAAATGCAGGGGCTTCCTTGTGCAGTCTCAGCGGTAAATTGATGTTAACAAACCCAATCAAGATGATTTGGAAGCTCAGGACATCAATTGATGTCACTGGAGTGTCCCTAACCGGGAGGTCCTGGGGTTCGAGTCCCGACGGTGTAGTGGTAGTATTTTGACACTAGTTCGAATTCAGACGCTGTCTGGAGGAGAATTCAAGCCGTCGGGTGCTCTGCTCGGTAGAATTCCGTGGTTTCTCTGATCAATGCCAAGAGAATGTCGGAGCAGTACCCTTACAAACAGGTTACGGACCGCAACGATCTTTCCTACCTTTCCCTAGTTATATTCTCACCCATTACTTACACATACTTACATGCACTGCGCCATCACACGTGTCGGGAGACCAGTTGGGAGCTTAGAGCTTCTGGATGGGGCGGTCCCCCGCTGCGGACGATACCTGGTTGGGGAAAACGCAGCAAGTCGGTGTGTAGGTCGGCGTCGTATATCGGCATCCGGTGGGAGAAGATAGTCACCACCTCCCGCGATAAAAACCATGCAATTCACTTACGGAGCTAATGACAATAGTAGTCGCAGTGCCCGGAATCACTAATCAACCATTCATGGTGATGATAATGACGAAGGTTTCTGCTGGTGCCTTCATCTTGTAAAGGAAAAAAATCTTCAGTATTGAATCGTCATAATGGCGGCTCCACACATGCGGCATTCGGCGAATTCCGAGCAACCGCTCGCCGAATCCTGCGTGGTGTGGTCGAGTTGCTTGCTATTCGCCGAGCGCCGAACATTCGCCCTACCTACCGCGTGTCGGCCTTTAGGATACATCAAAGGGAGCGAACATTCGCCGAACACATCAGCTGTTCAGGATGCGACATTCGGCGAATCCCGAGTAGTGTGGACGGATTGCTCGCGATTCGCCGAGCGCCGAACATTCGGCATTCGCCCTACCCACCGCGTGCCGTGCCGGTCTTTGGGACACATCAAAGCGAGCGAACATTCGCCGAACACATCAGCTGTTTAGGATGCGGCATTCGGCGAATCCCGAGTAGTGTGGACGGATTGCTCGCGATTCGCCGAGCGCCGAACATTCGGCATTCGCCCTACCCACCGCGTGCCGTGCCGGTCTTTGGGACACATCAAAGCGAGCGAACATTCGCCGAACACATCAGCTGTTCGGGACTGGGCGAGCAGGAGCTCTCTGCTTGGCGAATTTCGAATGTTTGGAACCGCCTTTAGGGCACATGAAAAGGGAGCGAACATTCGCCGTAAGACATCAGCTGTTTGGGATTGTGCAAGCAGTAGTAGCTCGATGCTCGGCGAATGCCGAATGTTTGGAGCCGCCTTTAGGACACTTGAAAGGGGAGTGAACATTCGCCGAACACATTAGCTGCTCGGGATTGTGCGAGCAGGAGCTCGCTGTTCGGCGAATGCCAAATGTGTGGAGCCGCCTTCAGTACACATGAAAAGGGAGCGAACATTCGCGGACCACATCAGCTCTTCGGGAGGGAACAGTAGCTCGCTACTCGGCGAATGCCGAATGTGAGGAGCCGCCACAACAGAAACGCAACAGAAGAAAGGCGATCATTTATATTGAGTCTGCGCGCGTCAGTCGGCGGCGGCGTCGGCGGCGGCGTCGGCGGCGTCGTATGTGGGCAGGTGCTCGGCCAGGACGCGCTCGGGCTGGCCGTCGTCGCCGTCGTCGCACACGGGCTGCGGCGGGAAGTCGGTGATCTTGTCGCGGTCGCGCAGGTCCAGGTTCCGCAGCAGCAGCTCCAGCTCCGGCGGCAGCAGCGGGGCCTTGTGCGGCGCCTTGTTCCCGGCCCTCACCATCCCCAGCCCCACGGGCCCCGACGCCGCCTCCTTCTTCTTCGGCGGCGAGACGTACCTGCGGGCGCGCGCGCGCGTCGTGCTCAAGCGTGGGGGCGGAAACCGGACCATGGTTTTTGGGGTGGGAGGGTGGGGTCAGAGATGTTTCTTAAATAATAAATAAGAAGTGGATTTTGATGACCTAAACATTGCCAAAATGATATAGAAAATGCCTTAAAATGTCGGTAGGCTTCCGCGGCCTGAGTCATGATCTGGGCTGTCCAGCGCAGTCCGCGTGGATGGCTGAGGTGCCGACGTTTCGACCAACATCGCGGTACTCTTCAGAGGGCTGTAGGCGCAGTACAGCCCAGAAGAGGACCGCGATATGTCGGTCGAAACGTCGGCACCTCAGTCATCGACGCGGCGTCACCCGGACAGCTCACATCATGCTCTTAAAATGTTGTTAAATTCCCCTAAAAACAAAGAAAAATGACGAAAATGCAAAATTGACAAATAAAATTGGGTCATTTCTTTGTGTCGTAGCATAAAATTAGTTTCTATAGTAAACGGCATTCTTCTAAAGATAAAATAGAAAAAAATCATTAAAATTCTCCCCCTATTCGTTATTATTTTGTATATTAGTTTTAAATAATTACATAATTCTAACAAATAAATATTGAAATAAATTTTTGCCAAATACAGGAAAGTAACAAACAAAAACCCTATCGCTTTGGGCAGGGCCGTAACAAATTTCCTTAAATAATAAATAGAAGGTGGAATTTAATGTCCTAAAACATGCCGAAAAAATTATACAAAAAATTCCCTTAAATGTTTTTAAAATGCCCTAAATAGAAAAAGAAAAATGACGGAAAATGCAAAAAGTGGCAAATAAAAAATGGGTCGTTTCCTTGTCATAACATAAAATTAGTTTCTATAGTAAACAGCATTTTCTAAAGATAAAATATAAAAAAATTGCATTTCATTTAAATTCGCCCAATATAACTATTTCCGATTTCACACACCCTCAAGCAAGGAGAAATGCAAATGGTGCATAAGGCCGTTGTGGTTTTGTTCCTGGTGTCAGCGGCGAGTAGGAAATTGAAAAAATGCAGGGAGCCCATATGGTGACACAACCAAAGAAATTTACGGCTAGGCAGCAGATGTTGAGGGGTGGACCGTTTACAGATACGTACGAACGATTCTGGGTTTTAGATTCAAGAAAAACAATTTGACGTTTACAATCTTCGTCAATTTGTAAATTGATCAAACATTTGCTCGTAATTGGCTCCCTGCGTGTCCTCGCTAACCGTTGCTTGCGGTCAGACCCCTTCTGATCCTCTTTTTGGGCCATGTGGTGCTATTCGTCTCGGTCTACTGGTGAGGAGCTGGCCATTTTTTCGGATCCTTCCAGAAAAAAGAAGAGAATTGTCGAAAAAAAAGGTGTTTTGGAGGGAAAGTTAATCATCCAAAATGTCGTTTTGGAAGCCTTAAGACTTCTACCGACCTGATCAATTTGCTTAATCAATTGGCAGTATTTTTATATTTCTGAAATTATCTGGGATATTTCTAGAAAAACGTGTTTTATTGAGGGGGAATTCAAGGTGTCTACAGTGGTGAAACGCTGTGAATTATTTACTCTACCTCTCCACTAAAGCATGAAACATAACGACACAATTACACTGACAATGTAAAACCTAATTCTGCAATGAAGTGAATTTTTAACAAAATTGTATTTGATACGTTTTCACGTGCCTTTCTGTTTCGTAGGATGGACGAGACAGACAACTGTTATAATATTTTAAACAAGAACTTGTATAGCCCAAATAAATATTAACAGGAAAATATCAGTCGGAGGCTGCACGCTGAGCTAGTAATTATTTTTTCCCCATCTCTCAGTAAATAAAATGGGGGGAAAACTTCCTTTAAGAGGACTGTACTGAAAGATATCAGCTGGCAAAGACTAGGGTGAACATTTCTAGTACTTATTTTCAAAGTGACGTACCTTAATTTCCGTTTGATTTCTTAAGTTTCGTATACTTTAAGACGCTTTTCCATCATGCTGTCAACTAGAGTGCTTACAAATTGCTTTTCTCCTTCTATGTTCAAAAGGCATTCGAAAATGGTTGAAACATGTCTTGAAGTATAAGTTTGAATGTGAATACGTTCTCTTCCCGAAAACTGTGTTCCAGGCAGATAGGACTCTTTGGAAATAAGCTTTTCATTTCTGGTTAGTACCCGTGGCGCGGTTCTGCTTTGATCAAACAAATTACCCAGTTACCTCCATGGAATATAGTAAATCACGCCCTTTTGAAGCTCTGCATCACTAATGGAGTTGTAAAAACGACTCTATATGTTGTGAAATTAACAATACGTCTTGAGGTGACATCATTAAAAATATGCAAACCAAGAAACATGAATGTACACGTAATCATGCTGAATTCATAGGTGATAGCCCACGTATTGCTCCGCGCGCCAAGCGGCGTTGAGTTCGGAGGGCGAGTGCGGGTGTATGTTAAGCACATTGACAACACCCCTACATATTCTAACTACATAGCAGTTGAAAATTCCTGCTAAGGAGGTGTGTTCAATTCAGGGTCATTGCACATCTCAGTGGAAAAACGACTGGACCAAAATTTCCGGTACGATTTCTATGCAATGTTCCGTGGAAAGGCCTTTTCCCACAATATTCCTTGGGATGCATGTTGGTAACAATTCGCGAAGAAACACTGAACCAACACCGAAAAAAAAATACCGGTGGAGTATACCAGAACCAAGATACTGTAACAAGTTTCCTTGTTACAGTATCATGGAACTGGTATACTCCAGCGGTTCTTTTTATTTTTCGGTGTACGTTGCACCGCTCCGCGCGCGCGACGGGTCGTGAAGTCGGTGGTTCGGTTGTTGAGGTCAGAGGGCGAGAGCGGCTGGATGTTTGGCACATTGACCACACCCCTACCCTTTGTAACCACATCTCAGTTGCAAATTCCTGCCTAAAATGTGGGTTATATTCAAGGCCAATACACATCTCAGTGGAGGAAAAAATGGACAAATATTTCCGATGAGAGTACTGTGCAATGCTCTGGAAAGAACTCGGCTTGAACGACATTCTCCGGGACGAGCGTTGGTGGCACTGACCCCGGCTTGAAGCGCTCGGTGCCCGCGGCGGCGCTGGTGAGGTCGGAGGGCGAGAGCGGCTGGATGTCGGGCACGTTGCAGAGGCGCGGCGGGACGTAGCCCGGCGCGGACGCGGGCGGCAGCGGGCGCGCCAGCACCTGCGGGGGCGTGGGCGCCGCCGCCGCCGCCGCCTCCAGCTCCGCGTCCGCGCGCTCGGCCGCCGACTCGGTGGGCGACGCCACGTCCAGGATGGGGATCTTCCACGAGGTGGACGGGCCGCTCACGTCGCCCACGCGCAGCATCGCCAGCAGCGAGCGCCGAAGGCAGTCCAGCCTAGCGAACAGCCAGACATCGATATTTCGGTACATCACCGTAAGGTTTTCCATGTCGATGAAATCTTTCGCAAAACCCTTTGATGTTTATATATATATATATATATATATATATATATATATATATATATATATATATATATATATATATATATATCTGTGTGTGTGTGTTAAATATGATAAAATATATTTTATTTTCCCATCCTGTTCATTCATTTCTAATTTGTGTTAATAAATGAATTAGCGATATATTTTTCTATTTTGTTACGAATTAGTAAAATACAAATGATAATGTTGTATGAATATAAAGAAGAAAATAAAAAAAGAATATCGTGTTTTGCTATAATTCTATATGTTTACTTTCATTCGTAAATCATCCAAGTAATACGTCCTGTATCAAATGTACCAATGCGTGAATATTCGTTTATTGGTGGATGTTCAAACCATGTACAAAATCATCGAAAAAGATACCTTTTTTTAAGAACATTGTTTGTGGAAAATATTCCGATCTGAAAAAAATCTTGGAAAATAAAATATTTTTTTAATATACAGATATTACTGGTAGAAAATATTGGTATTTTACAAACATTGATTGTTTTTTGTGATCCCTACTTCAGCCTCTGCAAGCGGAGTCAAGCAATCTCATAAATCCTCTCCGTTCAGTCACGTGAGCGATTAGTTTGACACGAATAATAATAATGATAATAGTAATAATAATAATACGAAATAATAATAATAATAATAATAATAATAATAATAATAATAATAATAATAATAATAATAAAGTCACGAGAATCCCATATGGGACAAAGGCCTCTACGAAATTGACTATAGCTCATTAATTTGAAGGTCCACAATTGAGCTACATGATTGTGGGATTATCAGATAAATGAACTTAAAATTCATACACTTTTTTTCACACAATTTTAAGTTCATGACAATGTCCATCACAAGGTTATGTTCTTTTTAAGTTAAATTTTTCGTTTTGACACTAATTTCTATAACATCATATTGCATTTGTGAACACAGAAACACGTTTTCATGATTCGCATCCACTTAACAAACATGGGTTGTTGGAAGTGTGGTGCTTCCTTCTTCGAAACGGAAGTGATTGCTCGTAGATAGTATTTTAATGCTGATGCTGCCGGGGGGGGGGTCCAGGAGTTCACGTCCCAACGGTACGGGATTGCTCAATCGTATTGATTGTAATTTTTATAGGAATTGAAATTGTTTAACAATTTTTTTCGACATTTTTAGATATATTTTTAAGTGTTTAAGTAAAAATTTACACGAATTATTGGAGTGAAAATTAACGCGTTATCACCCGTTTGATGGTGATACTGAGGATGACTGTCCTGGCAAATCTAAATTAATGTTGACGTTTGTCTATTTAGTTACGTCAAAAACCATTAATAACTGTGTGTCACGTGCTATTGGGAGAAGTTAATTTCAAGTTACATTTATGGCCAGAAGCAAAAGAAGGGGCCATCTCAGCATTTGCTCGAGTATCAGGGAAACTGGACGAAAATCTGATCGAGATGGGGGTCATTGAGTCAGAAGCTCAAGTGAGTTTGTTTGAATTAAACAATTCAAATGGTATATAATAAATTTAATGTCATCGTTAAAATTAATATTACTTTACTTTTAGATGCTCGGTATAGTCTCTCATTGTATAGAAACAGTTGTGCAGCAGAAAAGATTTTACTGAGGACTTCAACTTTTGTACGGAATTTAATCGTTTAATGTCATTTGGCAAAGTGTTGTAAAATAATGTACATTTATTACATGCGATTTTTTTGTAGTGAGATGTTGATACTGTCACCTGATGAATATGATATAAGCTTCGTTTACACTAAAGTTTACACTGTCCTTTTCATTACTTACGCCTCTTCCGTGAACGCTTCTTTCGCCACCATGCCTTCCCCGTCCGTTACTGGATGGGCGTTGAAGCCAACAATGTTCATGCTCTTCAGTCCTAAAGAAGAAAGAACATACTCATGCTTTCCAAACAATTTGCAATATTGCCTAAAACTGCTGTGCTCTAAGTATTAAGTCAAAAATAATGTTCCCCAAAGAGAAGCTCCAACTGACTACCAAGTGGGCTACTTCCATTTGAGAACGGAGTCCTTGGGACAATGTGGAAGCTGAAAATCGACACCACTAAGCAGGTTCAAGAAAAGATTTGCTGAAACAACATTTCCATAAATTTTTTCCCGAACCCCTTCTACTGTAGTACCATAAAGAATTATATCGTCGGCCTGGATAACCGAGGTCGCTAAGGCTGGCGGGCCGTAGCTGCCTCAGCTCGAAGGGTCGCGGTTTCGAATCCCGCCTCGGTCATGGATCATAATTAGTTATGCCACAGTTGCAGGCGAAACGTTTGGACCAGTCTGCCTTGGACCACGCCCTTCAAACCCGAAAATAACTAATTATGATGTAGAAACCGGCCGTGAAACCTACAGTGTCGGTCATGGATGTTTGTGCGTGTTTGTGTTGTCCATGTGTGTTCCCCCTACAGACAAAAACTCACAGTGGTCGCTATAAGACCTAGTTGTTGAAAAGTGACCTTACAAACTGTAATAATGCACGCAAGCACAAAAATGCGAAGAAATTTTACAAAGAAAGATGAATGTTAAGAATATCTAGTACACATGGCATTTTCGTATTTACACTTTTATTCGTGTAAAATCTGTAATTCCATTACCAGAAGACCAATTTCTCGACTTTTTTTTTTCAGAGACCATGGTCACAAACTACTATACTTAGGAAAAGGTACACGTGTTATAAACGAATTTATTGACTACTGAGCGTACGGGCATAACCTGCAGTTATGTTGCCAGCAATAGCGGCGTAGTAGCTGTCAAAGCGGTACCTTCTTAAGCTGGCTTTATACTTGCAAGAAAATGGCGAGCAATATTATTTCGCTAGAAAAGTTGCCAATGTAAACATCGCGGCAATAAATATTTCTGATGTTGGCAATATTTCTTGCTAGATATTCCGGTCATAATGTAAAGTCGTGTGTTTCCGTCCTCGAAAAGTGACGTACAACCTCACTTAAGTTCACGCGCCATTGCCATCAAACACGACAACAAAAAGTCATAATGTAAAATCGTCAATATCTTGCCGGAGAAATCTTGCTCAGTTCTTTCTGACAATACATTGACCCTTCTTGCTCTTTCTAGTCTAACCCGGATGACCGGAAGAAGCCGAAACCAATTGCTGAAAGATATTGGGGAAACGTATTGCTAATGTAAGGCGATCCTCAGATCATTCTGACAATAGATTGCTCCTCCTTGCTCTTTCTACTCTAAAGATGACCGCAAGAAACAGAATCCAATTGCTGAAAGATATTGGGGAAACGTATTACAAATGTAAGGCCAGCCTCAGATCTTTCTGACAATAGATTGCTCCTCCTTGCTCTTTCTACTCTAAAGATGACCGCAAGAAGCAAAAAACCAATTGCTGAAAGATACTGGAGAAACGTATCGCTAATGTAAGGTCGGCATTAGACTAATCTTTCTCTCTACTCAACGGGACGCGCGAGCGTGCCGCGTGTGCTGCGCGCGCTGGGCTCACCTGTCTCGTACTGCTGGCGGGTGATGCGGCCCTTGGCGTGCGGGTCGAGCGCGCGGTACATGGCCTCCACGTGAGTCTCCGTGAACAGCAGCGGCGGCTCCGCCAGCCCCGACCGGAACATCATGCAGCGGTCCAGCAGGTTGCCCAGGAACGCCACCGGGTCCTCTGCGCACGCGCACCTCCCACATCACACACTAATACAAACGCAATTTTAATAAATTACTAATTATTAATAGTTATTGAATTATTAATTATTAATTATTAATAGTTATTGAATTATTAATTATTAATTATTAATAGTTATTGAATTATTAATTATTAATAGTTATTGAATTATTAACTATTAACTATTAACTATTAACTATTAACTATTAACTATTAACTATTAACTATTAACTATTAACTATTAACTATTAACTATTAACTATTAACTATTAACTATTAACTATTAACTATTAACTATTAACTATTAACTATTAACTATTAACTATTAACTATTAACTATTAACTATTAACTATTAACTATTAACTATTAACTATTAACTATTAACTATTAACTATTAACTATTAACTATTAACTATTAACTATTAAACTATTAACTATAATATTAACTATTAACTATTAACTATTAACTATTAACTATTAACTATTAACTATTAACTATTACTATTAACTATTAACTATTAACTATTAACTATTAACTATTAACTATTAACTATTAACTATTAACTATTAACTATTAACTATTAACTATTAACTATTAACTATTAACTATTAACTATTAACTATTAACTATTAACTATTAACTATTAACTATTAACTATTAACTATTAACTATTAACTATTAACTATTAACTATTAACTATTAACTATTAACTATTAACTATTAACTATTAACTATTAACTATTAACTATTAACTATTAACTATTAACTATTAACTATTAACTATTAACTATTAACTATTAACTATTAACTATTAACTATTAACTATTAACTATTAACTATTAACTATTAACTATTAACTATTAACTATTAACTATTAACTATTAACTATTAACTATTAACTATTAACTATAACTATTAACTATTAACTATTAACTATTAACTATTAACTATTAACTATTAACTATTAACTATTAACTATTAACTATTAACTATTAACTATTAACTATTAACTATTAACTATTAACTA
>JAZDUA010000903.1:0-70000 GCA_038098605.1 Gryllus longicercus
CAACAACTAAAATGGACGCGAACATTTTAATCACGATAACTTAGATCTAATACCTATTGTTCCATGAGCAATTAGATTTTTATTTAATTCATTGATCCCAGTGAAGCGGATGGGCAGTACTAGTTTTGAATACAATTAAAAACTTACTTCATCACACCGAACGTAAACATAATTAAGTTTCGTCACCATGGAGGAAAGATCCCTGCAATTTCTTCGGATGTTGGCAAACAGCAAAAGATGCAAAGTCCATTTCTCTCCCACGATTTTCCTTTACACTTTGCACCTCACCGCAGCGCATATTACGCAAAATATCACGAGAAGCTCATAATAAGTTTAACATTTCAAGACCTCCATGACACAAGGAGAAATCAATCTGAAGAACAAGAAGTGATCGAGATAAAACAATGATGAGAATGACGCGCCTACTATTTACCGTTTGAAATTTTACGCAACGATTCCTAACCGCAGTACTCTGCCCTTTTAACGCTCTCTAGGAAATGTATGAGAAATAGAAATAAATTCATATATTTTGTCTCACTTCACATTCTAGATATAAGACAGCGTAAATAAGAAAAACGTCCATTAAACTTTTAACTTCTAAATGGTTCTCTTACTTTCCTTTTTTTATACCTTGGAGAGAAGTCCCTTACAGCAATTATAAATATCACAGGCTATTGCATCAAAACGAAAATCCATAAATTGTGTACATGATGAGAAATTAACCATCCACAACGCTAACCAAAGTGCGGACGCTAAGGCTGGAGGACAGTGGGTTCGAATCCCGCCTAGAGCATGGATGCTTGTGTATATTCGTGTTGTTCGTACGTAATTCTTCCTATAGTTCCCCCAACAGTTAAAGCAGTCACAGCACAATCATATGACCAAGTTGTTATAAAGCGACCTTTAAAAAAATTTAAAAAGCATCCACAGTGATGACAACACCTTCCCAATCATCGAAAAAAAAATATTATTAAAACTTCGAATATAAATCAAAGTCTTTTTTCTTTCCTTACTTTGTTATGCACCTTATTGCCTTCGAGCAGCCGAAACTGCGACCCCTCATGAGCACTTCCGATGAAAGAAAGAAGTGCAAACCAAGACTGTCCCGCACCGCGAACGCAGCCAGCTGGGGGGCGCGAACGCCGCGGGCCCCCGCCGCAGCGCCGCTATCGCGCGACCTCCCACGCGGCGCGGCCTCCAGCGGCCGTCGCCGGATGCGACGGCGATAAGGGCGCGCGGGGGCAGCACTCAATGGGGGACAGCGACTGCGCCGCGGGCCACACTAACCCCGAGACCTCCCCCCCCCCCCTGCGTTCCACGCACCGGGCGCGGCCTTGGGCATTATTAACGGGCGGCGTCCTCCACACTGGCCTGGGGATGCCGCATTGACGTCGAAGTATTCAAATCATCGATGATTTCATGTTGTGTTTGTGAATGAAAAAGTCTAATAATAACACTTTATAAAAGTTTAAGTGCCGGCCGGATGGCCGAGATCGCTAAGGCAGTAGGGTCGTAGCGATTGCGTATTCGAGGGCATGGTTGTATTGTGTTCGTCCCTTTACCCCCTATCATCATAATCATATCGTGTCATCCTCACAGTCTCATACCGTTACAAGCAATAGTGGTCGATAATGACCTAGAAGTTGATGCGATCTTAAACAAAAGTTTAAGTAACGAAAAACTGATGACACTGTCACTTGATATGTTCCAATTAAGCGAACCCCTTCATTGAGCAATCTCTCGCCCGAGAGAAGACCCCTATGTCCTTATTTTCTACGTCTTCCTCGTATGTCGCACGCAGAGAGGCGATAAAACCGTAATATTATTCAATATTATGAGCAAAGGACTTCCTCCCTACTTTTCGTACCCTTCTACACTGAAATAAGGTTCTAGGTCCTTGAGAAGACCTGAGCGCTCAGGTTCAGTTTTAATGATTAAGATTACGATTATTATCGTCATTACCATTATTATTATTATTACCATTATTATTATTATTATTATTATTATTATTATCGTATTATTTACTTCACGCTACTGTGAAAATAAATTCCCCTTGCACGAACATGAATGTTATAGCCCCACTAACATTAATAAAAGCAGTACGCTCTGAGAAGGCCACAATACGCTGGCCGAAAACGTTAGCCACCATGTCAGTGACGCGGCTCGTCCCGGATAGCCTAGACAACATAAACTCCAGCTGCGGAAGACTACGGATTAATAAGAGGTTAGAGTTCATTCAACCATATATAAAAAAATTGATGGGTTTGGGTCGAAATTAAGACATAGTTGTAATAATTTTGAACATTATGTTTTGTTTTCGATGTCGCATTCAGTTGTCACTTGTCAAAACTGGGGCATCACAGAATCAATGTTTATCATACTAAATGTTTTTTAGGTGTGAGTTGTTTTACCTTTTCTTTAACGCACTGATACTTTTACGTGAAACCACACACCTGTTGCTGGAGCACTGAGCTTGAAGATTGTCAAGATAAGTTCGTAAATTGGGAGAGTGGGTCCTATTGCTCAGCCCACTTATTGTGCTGCGGTGTCGCTATTGTGATGCGGTGTCGTAGTTCTTAATTTTGTCAATCTATTTCGAAATTGGACCGCAGATAGTTCTGAGCAGAAATAACCGTTCGTGGGTACAGGCGTACTTAAAGTCAGTTTTTTTTTTTTAATCTGAGAGCGGAAGGCGCGTGATTAATGTTTAATGGGATGACGAACTTCATCCGCATGCACACGAAGATAGGCCGTAAGGTTGATATTTTTGCCTCAATGAGGCCAGGGTGCGCGATTAAGTTGGATTTTATTGGTAACTCGCTTGAGTACACATCAAATATCTAAAAATTAACGTTTGATAGACGGATTATTGTCTTCCGAAAATAAATTATGTAATTCAGAGACGTAATTAAAATTTTAAGGGGGGGGGAGTGAAAATTACATGAATCGTCCTCTTCGGTAGGGAGATTGACCCTAACATGAAGTCAAACATGTAGTAGCATCCCTCTTACGCACTTTTAAGTTTTTGAGCATAAAACAGACCGTCTAGGGGTTTAGTCAGCACAAATACTTTACACAAATGTTGATACCTTATCATTTTTCGGTAATTGAAGAGACTCCCGGAGATCAGTCTGGCAAATGAACGGAAAAAAGGTATACTTAAAAGGAGATATTTTGATACATCGCCCTGTGAAATTTCCAGCTGAAAGCGGCATTGCCCAGCGGCCCGCCCGGGCACCGACGCTCGGGCGGCCGCTGTTTGCACTGGCTGCGCCAAGCGCGGAACATGCAGCAGCAGCCGCCGCCGCCGCCGCCGCGACGCAACCGCGAGCAAATCGGCCGCGACCGCAGAGCGCGCCCCGCGCCGCCATCGGCAGCAAACAGGCCAACCGAGCGCGTCGCTCCAAGCCAATTTTGTACACAAGCGGCATTTACAAATCTTCTTGCTTCGACATGGCGCAGTATAACGAGATATGTCACATTTCTATGTGTCTATGAATCATTTCGCGAAAATACCATTATTATGTACTGGATTGCATCTTTTTGTGATGTACCAATGCCAATAGCCATCAACGCATCGCACTTATTACACTCATTACATAAAATAATAGACAATAATGACGTTTCCTCTCTGACGAATATGATACTCTAGTACGAAAATAGAGGATCGGGAATTAGCGTTGTAGCTGTTCATTAAGACCAAGAAGAAAATTCAATATCAACACAATGAAAAACAATTTACTTTGAGCTTCAAAGAAGACCACTGCAAAATGTAATAAACGAATCGTAATGGTGCCTCAAATACCAAGTAAAATTTAAAAATGAGTTACAGTACATTCAGTTAATTTCCCATGAATGTTTACGTTTTAATGTTCAGTTACATGAAATGGTCATCTGAAAACCACACTGGTTTCAACAAAAGCAACGTCAAAAACATCCTCAACCACAACACACGGAACCGCGTGACTAGGAGCGCCGGTGACGAGCGTCAACGCTCGGAAACAAAACGTCCTCGTGGTGACGCGTGACAGTCTTGCCGGGAAGTAATGCGATAGCTCCTGCGAAAAAGCTTGTATTTTCATATTTAGACAACACACGTCCAAATATGGTTGTCATACAAAAAATATAAATGTGATCTTGTTTATTATGAATCGCATATATTTCTGAAGTGTTCGAAACATGTTTTGTTTATCGTTGGAGTCGGTCTACTTCAATAATTTACGTTGGATTATAATAATGCGTCTTTCACGGCTGTTAGCAATTTGTACAATCCAAATAAATCCGATTCATCCTTAACTTGAAAAACAAAAGATGTATTTTAAAAGTAAGGAAGTTAAATAACGATAAGCGATAGTATTGTGTTTCTTTGCCCCCGGCAATTTAGGACAAAGAAAACTAAGTTAAGTACTTTCCTCCATGATAAATCATGTACGTTTTAAGGCCAATAAAACAGAAATTTCTATATTTTTATGTATAACTTTAATTTTTTTGTATATTGGCCGTAAGAAAGGAAAAGTGGTAGAAACTTAGAATTTCTAATGTAATTTTAATTCACGAAGATTATAAAATGATCTGGAATTTAAAAAAATAAATCAAAACGATATTTGACCTTTCAGAGGTGGGTGCGGGAGAAGCATCCTTTAACTCATCTTGAAACCCGGAAAAGCCTCAGCTAATAGACTTGACCTTTTCGCAGCCCAGCCCCCGGGCGAGAGGGAATCGCGGACACCCAGCAGCGAACCGAACCGCGGGGGCGCGACCTTAACCCGACCTGTCCGCTCGCGCACTCTGACACCTCCCCCACCCCGTCCCGTCCCACGTCATTTCCGCGCTGCCCACGCGCCCTTCCTGCCCCCCCCTCCGCCGCGCCGACCCGCCTCCCGAACCTTACCGCACCGCCCCGCCCCGCACCTGCCCCTGCTCCAACCCGGCGCCCCGCCCTGCCCCACCCCAAACCCCACTGCCCTGCCCTGCCCTGCCCTGCCCCGCCCCGCCCCGCCCCGCGCGTCCCGGCGCGGCGGGCAGCGGCCGTGCGTCTTGCGCTGTCCATGGCGCAGATTAACCCGGCCGCGCCGCGCCGCGCCCCCCGCGCCATAAATTCCATTATTATCTGCGTGATGAATGGGCGCGCGGCTGCAGGTGTCGCCGCGACACGCGCTCCGCAGCCACCGCCGCCCCCGCCGGCGTTGAGGGCGGGGGGAGGCACTCGC
Source organism: Gryllus longicercus (assembly GCA_038098605.1). Taxonomy (NCBI): domain Eukaryota; kingdom Metazoa; phylum Arthropoda; class Insecta; order Orthoptera; family Gryllidae; genus Gryllus; species Gryllus longicercus. The sequence goes on from JAZDUA010000903.1 coordinate 5,211, forward strand.
AGACGCGTGTTCACACTACTGTGGGGGGGGGGGGCACACGCCCACCGCACGTCGGGAACGGTTGCGGCATTTGACGGGCGTTGCCGGGGCACGCGAAATTTCATGCTCTGTCGGATGGTGGCAGAGTGTAGGAGGAGCTCGTCGAGTGTCTTTTCGCATTGGATTTGCACGACCGTCAGGTGCAGAGAAGCGATGTGACAAGCCGGACAACGCTGTTATGTTAATAGAGACATGTACACCCAAATTTCTTCACATACCGATACTAAATATTTAATATTTCATATATTTGAAATGGCGTTTTGATAGTTTTCACATTTAGAAAAACGTTGTATAAGCAGTGCAAATCACAGGTATAGGGTCAATTGGAATCGTTCGAAATATTATAGTTCCAACTAGATTTTTCTGACCTCTTCACTAAAGAGAATTTACTGAACTTACTTTACTTGCTACGAATATGTCTAAAAAATAAAGACTTCTTAGCACTGACAAAAAACCCAATCCTCTAATCTCCAATTTGTTAAAGAAATCACAGAAGTCAGCGCGAGAGTTTTCTCATCGTACACTTGTGACATGATATACGTTGCTAAGTCGACGCATATACATGTGCATTGTTAAACAAAACTCCGTTAAATTGTAAATTTCTAAATCAATTCTCGATTTATTTTATGAGCCCATTCTTTTTAGAACAATTTAGCTAGAAAAAACATTTTATACGGAATCGTTTCATTGCGAAATAACTTTTGTGAAACATAAATAGGGGTGGACTTCTAGAGCGGGTTGTTTAGAACGGGGAGGCAAACGGAAGAATGAAACGACGTCAACGGCGCGGACGTCTTTCCGGTTCGCGACTTGGTTTCCTCGGTCGGTCAGGGCCGTCGTTACACACGTACGGAACAAAGAGTAAGGACAGAAACGACAAGTAGCCTTCGCGCCGCACTCCGCGTGGACCCTCCCGCGGTAACGAGCGGGGAGCGTCAGTGGGCGTCACTGGCAGCGGTAGAAGCCAACGCTCATTAACTAAAAATAACAGACCGGAAGTAGCTACTTCTACGGCGCCAATCGTCGCTCCGCCTCCCCGGCGCCGACCTGCGGCCCCGAGATACGCGCATCCGCTCCACTTCCCCCAGTCACCGCCAGCGGCGCCAGCAGCACAACTATGTGCCGAGCGTTTCCGACTTACGTCTGACTCTCCGTAGAAACGCCGTTCCCTTGCGAAGATAACATATGAGCACTAAGTTGCACCAATTGGAGAGCGTAAAATAGCAATAAATAAAGGATGATCTAGCATACAGTATAAAAAAGGTTCTGCTAAATTCTTGCATAATAAGATTACAAATAAATGTATAACGGAGGAAAACTCGTCATTGTGAAATCTTTATTTTCGTAATCAATGACATGACAATACTGAATTGAAGTTCACCATATGTCAGAATCGTTTAAAGTATTAATTTTGAAGCGTATTTAATACGCCACAAAGAGATCAATTCATCAGAATTAAATCTTTCCAGATCCACCTCTCAGTAAACAGATTTTACTGAAGAGGGTACACATTTTCATTCCAGTTAAGCCCGCCCCTGTCTCACTCATTCAGGGCCCATTCAGGCCCTTTAAATGCGGATCTTTTGGCAAAAAAATTGGAAGCGGAAATACACCCGTTCGCAGCGCTTTTCTATTGACATTTAACCTTTCAAGAACCCCTCACCGCTTCACACTGCTACATTCATTCACGTCGATTTCCACCCTTTCTTAGCCGGTTGTGAAAAGGAGAGATCGTCTTTAGTGATATTTCGGGGAAGAAAACGCCCCTCTCCTCTACCGGAATGGGGAAGACGAGAGGGGGGGGGGGGGAAGAAAATTACGTGAAACGCGTCCTGGTCATTTCTGTAATGGGGCAGCGCTCTCAATCGTGAAGGCGAAGGCGAAGGCGAAGGCCTGTGCGGCGGAGCAGCAGAAGCAAAGCAGCGGCGTCTGGCGCGGCAAACGCCGCCGATAGGGTGAAGTAGACAATGACAACGGTATTTAATTGTCATCACTGTCATCTTTTAAAGCAATTAGCAATTCTCATTGGTGAATAAGTTGATATAAAAAATTGTATTTAGTTTTCCTTATTTACTGATCGTAATTTATTTTTTTTCGAATTCCCACGACCCCCTTTTTTCTGCAACCCTTGTGGCGCTGTAGTGAGAATTCTGGAGGCAAAGCTACAGAGGCTGCTCCTGCTCCACCTAGAACGCTGTAAGGGCACGCGCCTGCTTCTCCGCAGCCCGTAGCCGCATTTTGGCGTTGGTATTTACTTTAACCGGACTGGATGAATGAATAGACACATGGACAGTTTTAAGATGCAAGTACTATGATGCAGCTGATAAAACATGATAACCACGTCTCAAATACACGATGGAAACATCAATGTCTTTGATCAATGAGGAGTTCGAACCCACGCAATTCCATATACCGGCAATTCCTGCATTACGGTACTTAGAGCGCAAAGGTTACATGTCGCAGCAGTACACCCGACCATTGTAATGCTTTAAGGGTGTCAAGAGTCCATTTCAGACCAGCAACGGAAACTTCCATGAATTGGAAGGCGGCGAAAGAAGGTTTGTTCAGGTGGCAGGAAGACGAGGCGGCCGCGATCGAAGAGAGACTGAGATGGCAGCGGAGATGAAGAGACGGTCGGCCCCGCGGCATGGGCTGGTCTGAACACACGGGGAAGGGAGACGGGCAGGAAAGAGGGCCCACACAAAACAGACGAAGAATACACGAAGTTCGCGTCGCGAAGCCCCGCAACAGATGCGCGGCGGCGGAAAAAGGCGTCTCTCTGGAAGTTGCGAGAGTCGCCCCCCGGGCGCCCTCATCGCGAAGCAGCCTCCAAACAAGACGAGCGGCTGTGAGCTCGCTAAATTGAACCTCAAACAAGAGACAGTTAACTTAAACATTCTCCGAGACGATGAGGTAACTTGAAAATTGAGGAGAGACAGAAGTTTAATGGGTCATCGAGAGGTGATAACTTGGGAAACTTCCCCGCGATCCGAATAGACCCACAATCGCTTTACACTCCGTGATCTCCTTTTGACAAGTGATACGCAAATACAATTCCAGACACTAGACCTTTCAGAAGTTTGCAGTTTGAAAATACTATTAGAAGCTGTTTATCTTGAAACTTTAAATGTGACGCAACTCCCCGCACACAATTGTAAAGGACGTATTTGGGCAAGAGACAACTTGAGATACTCCATAAAATATGCCAAAGAGAAAGCAATAAACATTTTTTGTTCATCTTTTTCCACAGAGCATCAAATCTTAGTATCATTGCGGAACTAATTACGTGCAATCCATTACACACATCCATTTGACATCTCGACAAGTAGCAGAAAACAGCACTTCGCTAGCCCCTGTTCCACGCAGTTAGGCAACCCTCCATACACCGCTGCGCTGCTGGTCGCACGCGCTCTCGTTGCCCCTACCAGCGCGTGCCAATCACGAGTCGTGCGACCCACCGGAAGTCGCGGTCACCAGTTGACACGTGATCTGTTTCCGGCGCGGGAATTTGCAAACGCGCGACCAGCGCCGCCTGAGCATCGGTCGCAAGCGGTAGTGCTGCCACTCCACCGAAGTCCAAAAGTTCTGCGTGCGGGGAAAAGGTCTTCTGGACTTGGGGTGTAGTACACTTTTATCTCGAGCATATGACATACATTTTTAAATTGGCATTTCAATAACTCTGTTCATAATTCAACACTTACAAAATATATCCATCAGATAATATTACTTTATGTTACGTAGGACAAATGCAAAATAAATAATTATGAGATACTTCCTTGTTACGTTCCACAGCATGAATTCAACAACTATTGAACAACTTATTTCAGTAATGCATCATTTTAGTGTTACATTACTTAATTTGTAAATCGACAGACAAAAACGGTACATTATGTTACGGTTTGCATTTTCAAAAGAATAAAATACTAAAAGAACATGAATATTCATCGAATATGTCATACAAACTAACATCTACGAAGGTATCCAACTTGCAGACGTACAAACTGCATTCAGCAAGTACCAAACATTACTTCGGAGTTTTAAAAATAAACAAGTGAAAAGATGTAACAAAGGAAGTGTGAATTGCTCAGAGGGTTCTTCCCTCCGAAAGGAGAAATATGGCGCTCTACGCCGGCACGTGCGCCCTCCTTTCCCGTCCTCGACTTCCGCCGCTGAGGCCGCAGCGGTTGTAGTCCACGCGGCCGCCGTCACCGTCCGCCACACGTCACACGCCCGGCCGGCAGCAGTAGCCTCTGCCTTGCGGTTGGTCTGGACTACTCGCGTTTACTCTGGTGCACGGAGGAGGTCCCCACGTGAACTTCCAGAGGAGTAAACATAGTCTTAAAACATTCCCACAAAATGTTTTAATACCCCCCAACGTTTTACGTTGCCTCACTTTATCGTGCTTAATATATGCGTCTAAGTGAGAAAAACGCTGAGAGATAAAATAATCATAAGACAGAGTGATTTCACAAATGTCTTGAGGCATAACCAAATTCAGAGTATCATAAACCCTAAAACGCTACACCCTGAGCACTAATTCTCATTGCAACAATAACAGATATATGTACCTATATTTTATTAAGCAGAAGGGTTTACACACATTTTGAAACCTCACATTCACACAATTGTGAAAGGATTTTCATCAGCCCGTAGATTGTACTGGTTACAAGCGCATTGGATTTCGGGTGCATTTGTCTGTTCTATTTACGTTACTATCTTTGGAATGAAATATTTTAAGACTAAATACGCCACATTCTAGCTACACAACCCAAGAATTTGACATTTCAGAAGCCCGATGTTACCTCTGCGCTCAGCACTTGCTTACAGCATCCCATCAAAGCCCTTCAACCAGATAGCCGGATGACCAACGCTAACGCATTCCGGGAAACGAGACGCTCTCCGCCCAACAAACACGGACGGCTCGGATGGGAAGCGCTGGGGCGGCGGTAAGCCAACGGTCACTGCTCCGCGCGAGGCTGCTATCTGCGGATGCGGCGTGGCGTGGCGTGGCGTGCCGTGGCGTGGCGCACGGCGCTTGCGGTGGCGGTGGGCGCCGCCGGGCGGCAGCCGTTGGATTCAAATTGCGCACACGGCGCGCCCCACGGCGTCGGCCGTGGCACGTCCCGCCGATAGCGCACGGACTGGACGGCTTGTCTGTACGAGTGGGCGCGACGGTGCGCCCCCCCCACTCCCCACCCCCCAGCGGCCACTACTGCGCATCGTTTTCGAAGCCAGTGATTGCTCAAACTACGCCCGGATTCAAACTGCACGACAAAGTTCGGGCAACTGAAATACAGAAGCTCGTTCTGGAAGGTTCACCTCTTGTGAGATTATTATGTTAATACCATGATACAGTGAAAGATAATCGTGTTAACACTTTAAGATACGAATCACGAAAAAATTTCGACAAGTTTCTCCCGGTGGGATTATATATAATTTCTCATTTATTTGACAATTTGCTTGTGAAACATCCGGCGATCTCTACCGATTTTGAAAATTCATAGTCACAAATCTCTTCCTCATGAGTCATTAAGACAACGAAAATTTTTTAGGCATCAATTTGCTGAGTAAGGCAATTTTTACTCTCAAATGAGTCGCTCGTAACTGAACATCTGCTCCGCAGAAACTTCGTTCATCGCGCTGGAGAAATGACTCTCCAACTATACGCTATAGCAATTTACTCTCATCCAATCTCCGCAAACAGAAAGCGCGGGCACCGTGAATCGTAAATTTACATGAATAAATCAAATTTTAATGTTCGTCTGCGCTAAACACGTGCACTGATGCGCTACATCTACTAACAAGTTCGAATTTCACTTGCAAGCTGCCAGGCGAGGCGCGATTCTCACCAAACTCTTAACTCGTCACTTTCTCCATGCAAACATTCACTCCGCCGGGGTGAGGGGGGTGAGGGGCTGGAGGGGGTGAGGGGCGGAAGGGGCTGAGTAGCTGGAGGGGGGTGAGTGGCGGGAGGGGGTGAGGGCGGGAGAGCGCGAAGGGGTGAGGGCGGGAGGAGGTGAGGGTAGGAGGGGTGAGGGTGGGAGGGCGGGAGGGGGTGAGGGCGCGAGGGTGGGAGAGGGGTGAGGGTGGGAGAGGGGTGAGGGCGGGAGGGTGGGAGAGGGTGAGGGCGTGAGGGTGGGAGAGGGTGAGGGCGTGAGGGTGGGAGGGGGCGTGCGGGTGGGAGGGGCGTGCGGGTGGGAGGGCGGGAGGGGTGAGGGCGCGAGGGCGGGAGGGGGTGAGGGCGGGATGGTAGGAGAGGGGTGAGGGCGGGAGGGTAGGAGAGGGGTGAGGGCGGGAGGGTAGGAGAGGGGTGAGGGCGGGAGGGTAGGAGAGGGGTGAGGGCGGGAGGGTAGGAGAGGGTGGGAGGGCGTGAGGGCGTGATGGTGAGAGGGCGTGAGGGTGGGATGGCGTGAGGGTGGGATGGCGTGAGGGCGTGAGGGGGCGAGGGTGGGAGAGGGAGGGAGGGTGGGAGAGGGTGGGAGGGAGGGAGGGAGGGAGGGAGGGTGGGAGGGCGTGCGGGTTCGCGCCTTCAGTAGCGGTCGGTAGGCAGGCAGGGAGACGCTCCGCATCGCGACATCATCCCCCGCCCCGGCACCCACGCCCCTCCCTGCATCTCCGCGCGACCGCTACCGTAGCGTAATTAACGAAAACTTCCTCATTAGCGGGGCACCGTTGCCACGTCTGCGGCGGCAGCAGCGGCCGCCTCCGCCGTGCGGTTCCGGCTTAACCCGTCGCCAACGCGACCGCCGCGGCCGTTGCAGAAATTACCCCGACCTCGCTCCTAATCGCCTTGACCACGTTCATATCGGGCGTGGGTGCAGCGATATAGTGACCCAGATTGGACCTAGTCTACAGTGAGGATGTTGGATTTTGATTGATTGACTCACTAATAATAGGAGTTTCCGGGCGCTTCTACTGCTAACGTCGGTCGTCCCGTAAAATGTAGTACATGTTTTATCGCGTGAGGTGGCTGAAAACTCCCTGGATTGTGAGATCCGGCGCCGACCTGCACGCCGTCTAAATGGTTTTCCAAGTATGTATCTCCCACCAGCAGAGCACCGCTCCGCTAAGAACCTCAGTTCTCCCGACATGTGCAGTGTCTCAGACATGTGCAGTTGGTTTAAGTGTATGTAAGTAAGCGGAAGGATAGGACAATACAGAGATAGGATAGATCGCTAACTGTTTGGGACCAGCCGGTTATATTAGCCATTCCCTCACAGAAACCAGCCGGTAGAATTCCCCAGACAGCGGCTTAATTCGTCCCAGCTGTGTAGCTAGTGTCGAAAAGCCTGCCACATTCGGGACTCGAACCCCAGGACCTCCCAATGAGAGAGACTGCAGTGACATCAAATGATGTCCTGAGCCACATAAGCCGGTATTTTTGCATTAGGAATGTCTTTCTTGAACTCACGTACGATTCGCGGTAACTGCTTCTGCCTCTCCTCCATACTCACCTGGAAAAAGAAAACAAATTATTGGAAACAGATTCAATAATGTAGGCAAGTTTGAAACAAGGTTTTTTTAATGTCTTTGCAACAGTAAAAAAAAGTTGGTTTGAAATAATTATTATTTTATGTTATTTTAATTACATTATTGTAACCTTAGAAAAGTATATTCGTTCCATATCACTGCAAGCACACTGTAATACCACCCAAAACACTAAAAGGCAGGCAATAAAGCCCGCCCTCCAACGAGGAATTTCCCGCAAAAATACTAGGCAACTACCCACCAGGACCTTGGTGCTTGACAGGGCCTGCCGGTATGTAATTTCATTAAGCCCTTTGTAAAGGAATGCCGGGAAGGGTTTTTCGACTGCCTCTTCCGGGAGGCGACGCGACCGAAGATAATAGGGCGCAGGCGCCGGTCTAATTGCTCCTCGGATTAGGGTCCGAGAGGGCGCCGCGGGGCGCGGGGGAGGGGGATGGGGAGGCGCCGGCGCCGCCAGCGTCCCCTTCGGCGGCGCTCGGAAATTAATTTCGGCTCCGCGCCGCGCCGCGCAGCGCCGTGCCACCACGGAGACGGACGGCTGCGCGCGCCGTAGGGGACGCGCGGGCGAGGGCAGCGGGGAAGAATATGGCGGCGGTGATGGACGGCGCGAGGGGACGCGCGCAGAAGGGCGGGGTACTTCGTATGGAAGAAGAGCAATGGATGCTAAAAGGAAGCGGAGAAATAAAATGGTGTGCGAATGAATTACCCCCAATGCTATCGATAGAATATTGAAAAGAAAAAGGAGGCAAGAGTGACTATAACTTCCAATACAACCGAGATACATCTCAGTGTTAGCCTGTCGCTATTTAAACCATTATAAATGAGTAGGAGAACATGAAAAGTACGAACCATGATCATAACAAATGAATAAATAAGAAGTTAAGCAAGAAGAAAGAGAAAAATGAAATTCCTTGAGATGTGAAAGAAACATTTTTAGTTTTTCCCGAATAGGTCACGTTACCTCATCATAAAACACTTATTATTTTAATAGAAAATTCTATGTAATGTTTGTATATTTGATAAAAATGTGATTATACTTAAAGCGAACTTCATTACTCTGAAGGAGGTTTAAGACAAGGTCGAAAACTCAAACCTATAGATTTCGAAAAGAGCAGTTAATTCAGTTTGACAAATAATATATTTGATTCTAAAATTCATAAGTGCAATATCGTCGTTTACAAAAAATCATGCCGGTAGCAATGCAGACAGCAATTAGACAGCGTCTGAAGTGTTTGTAGAAACCGCCACCGAGAGGTACGGCTGCACAGGGCGACGCAAGGCGCAGATCTTCAGCGGGCGCGAGAGAAATCGACAGGACAGCACCGCGCAACGTGGCGGGGAGGAGTCGCGAGAGAAGAGGCGAGGCAGGGCGGGGCGGAATGGGACTTGGCTGCGAGGGGCTAAGCGGGGCGCAGCGGGGAATGGCGGAAAGCGGCAGGGCGGGGCGGGGCGGCGCGGGACGCGGCGAGGCGAGGCAGGGCAGCGAGGAGCGGGGGCGAAGCCTTGCTTCGGCGTTGACGGCGGCCGGGGGACATGACAATTAAGAGCGAAACTCGGTTACAGCGTGACGCGCGAGCGGCGCGGCGCGGCGCCGGCCGATAGATAGCGAGTAATTGGCAGCACGCGGGCGGGCGCCGCGCCGCGCCGCCCCCGCCGCCGTCTCCATCCCCGTCGCCGTCGCTGCTACCGAACGATATCGGGCCCGCGGCGCTATTTCTGGCTGCGGTGCCGGCGCAACTCTGCCGAGGACGCCTCCCTCCGCCCTTCCCGCCCTCCGCAGGCGCCGCCGCTCAACTTGCTCGAGTTCGCCGGCCGCCGCCGCCACCAGCACCGGAGCACCAACACTGGTGCACACGCGCATAGCTGTTGATCAGGTGCACGCTTCCGAATTGGAGGTCATACGGAACGCGAAGGAACGACTCAGACAGCGAGGGAGAAAAAAGTGATAATGAATTGATAGTTATTGAAATAAACTGACGAATACTGATGAATTAACTAGTTATTGGAATTGCCGAAGAGGAATTATAAACAATATCATAAACGTGGAAGTAGATGTGACAAGAACAAATCGAGACCTGACACCACTACAATGCACAGACCGAGATGTGGGAGAGTGTTAACGAAAAAAAGGAACCGTTACATGTCATGACGAGACTATCGCACGCCGATCCAATATATGTATCACTAATAATACTTTTCGAATTCCAGATCCTTTGAAATTCGTCGGAGAGAAACGGCTAATCATAAAAATATCTGAATTTTTCCTAAAATTACTAAAATATTAAACACGCGAGGAAGTGGCATATTTAAGTATAAAACGAAAGCTTCGTTATTTCACTAAGGCTTCATTATTTTCCACTACATACAATTAGCCAGCCACTGCGAACCAATACCCCACACAAAAGAAAACCATTGTGAAGGGGCGCGATCAGCAGACTTTTTCAATGCAACAAAGGAGACGTAAGGACGCCAAGCAGCGGCGAAGAGCGCACCGCCTGCAAGCGCGCCCGCCCCCGCCGCTTGGCCCGCAGCCGAAGGGCCTGATTAAATACGCGGTACGAGATCCTGCCCCGCCGTCGCGACCTCTCGACGGCAGGGTGGAGAACTGCTACGGCTTTGTTAGCGGGAGTGCGACGCGAGAACGGCTGTAGTTCCCGGCTCCTACGGCAGCGCGAAGCACCTCCGCGGCGCTAGGGGAGGGACGTGGAGCGGAGTCGAGTGGAGTGGAGTGGAGCTTGTTACGCTTTAACAGCTGCTACGGCGAACATGAAGCAAATTCGCGGAATTCAGAATCACCTCCACCTCGTGCGTCGGCGCATGTAAAGAGGTGTGCCGGATGGAAGTACTCTAACGATGCTGGCGAGAAACGCAACGCAAACTATGTATCGCGAGGAATGCACGGAGAGACCGAATACTAGAGAAGCCTTTGAGTTATGCATGCACTTGCTCGGAACATTTTCTTGATGAATTACTCTCTAGATGATCCAACGTATCCCTTAGCAAATTCTTGTTTAATATTTACTTCCCTTCAATATTCGCGTAATAATGTATAACATGACAAAAAATTGTACTTAAAATGTTCAAGCAATGCGATGCATTATGATACATTAATTGCGTTTACCGTAGTTCTCATTTCAAAATGACCACATAATTAAATTCGAAATGTTAAATACCATTTCTGAAGAACTAAATTCCGCGTAATTTAAGCATCTCACATTCTACAAACCATTAGAAGAGTAGTCAAGAATAGCCTGTACTATGTAACACAACTTAGAATTCCAAGATTAATATGGAATGGAGAACAAGACAAAATGAAACTCCAAGAACAATGAAGAACAATTTGCATTACCCATACAGAAACCCCGAAAGTCGCATTCCAAATCTCGAGATTGGAGTTTGGAGCATTCGCATCGGGGAACACGTGGCTGCGGACCCCACGTAGCTTACGGGCCCAGTCGCACCTGCGCCCTCGGCCTCGGCACAGGTGGGGCGATTAGGAGGCTGCGACGGGGGGCGGGGCGGCAAGTGGAGGGGGAAGTCTGGGCGCCCGCCAGCACACCCACAGGCGCCGCCGCCGCCGCTGCAGACGCCGGCGCCCGCGTATAACGCACAGAACGTCTCAATTTTTTTTCTCTCCCCCGCCCGCCACCGGCCTGGGGTGGCTCTTCCGAAGGCAATATTTTGCTTCGCCCAAGAGAACCCAGCGGCTGGCGCCAGAGGGAACCGCCGGGGGCGGAGCGAGGGATGTGGTTGGCATTGGCAGCGGAAGAGTCGAAAAGGGAATGAAATAGGAGATGTTGAAGGAAGAGTAAAAAAGAAAAGAAATATATAGCACAAGGCGTAGCGTCAGGTGGAAGGAGGAAAAAAATACGGAACTCTTCTTCCCATACAAAAAACAGTGGTATGACTTTAAACTTTCTTAGGAAGCTTTGATCAAAATGTTCAAAAGCTACCAAGCGATAGACAAATTGATCAGAAAATTGACAAAACAATTCTAATTGCACGTAAAAACCTAATTGCCGAAATAAATGAGCGCAAGAGGGGAGCATATTACAAAAGAAGTGTCCCCACGCCAACTGATATCGAGAACGACGATACAAGGGGGAATAGAGGAGAGAGGACGGGTATGAGGATGTGCGATACAGCTTGAGTCAGGCAAGAACAGGAAAGCAGGAAAAAGTGGCTGGAGGAGCGGGAAGGGTGGCCGAAGGAACACGGCGAGGCAATTCCGGCGAGCGCCCAGGCGCAAGCGAAATACGGTTAGCGACACCGAGCGCCGCGTGGCAGCACGCGTGAGGGGGGCAATCAGCAGCAGGCATCGCGCGGTTATCCCCTCCCCGCCCCCGCGCCGGGGGCTGCGTATCGGCCCGCCGCAGACGGCGCAGGCGGGGAGAAAATGGAAAGGCCGTTAAGGCCGCGTGGGAAGCCGGGCAGGATAAGGGGGACCGCCTTGAGTGATATCGCGCCGCCACGAGATCCACGAGCCCCATCGTGCAGCGGCTCCATCTACTACCGCTCCCCTCCCCACGGCCGGCGCCGTTCGTCTTCCAAGAGGCCCTTGATTTAAGGAGACTTCTTTACAAGCCCCGGCCCCCTTTTAACTCCTCCTGCTAATTTGTTTATAGCAACAACTAGTCCGCGTCGAACTGCAGTTCATTATTCGGCCATTCCGCCCACGAGCGCGCGAGGAAGAAATCACGGCGGTAAAAGGCCATCAAATATCCTCAGGAGTACGACACTTACTGCCAAGTCCAAAGCGCATTTGATCACCATCATATTAATCTCGTTAAAGAGGCCGCGCTCCTACGCGCCTCCGGGGGTGAAATATCACCTCGATATTTCGTCTCGGGAGGCCGAGCGGTCGGCTCCGAGCGAAGGGGAGGGAAGGGGGAGAGCGGCGGCAACGCGGGCGTCACGGGGAGGGGAGAGAAAACAAATGCAAACCACCGCCGGGACGACAAGAGGACGCGCAGCGGCGAGGACGGGCGGGGACGGGCGGCGCTTTTGAGAGGCGGATCGAATTCCATTAGAGGGGCAACATCGGCCGGAAGGATGGGGCGCCCGCGTCCTCAGAGTCCTCTCTCTTAAACTCTCGGGGAGGTGGACGCCCGCTCCGTCCTCCCTCTGTCCTACCCGTCTCCGAGCGCGTCGCTTCCCGGGTCCACCCCCGCTCATAGGCAATATGTTGCCATAGCGACGCCCCCTCCCCTCAAGTTTTTATTCATTTAGCTTTTCCGACTGTTTTCATTTCATTTCCTGCGCAGTTCCCTCCGAGCCGCCGCCTTCGTCCTCGTCACCCACCGCCGCAGCCGCCCACGCCGCCTTCAAGATGCACCGCCGCGCCGAAGATTGCGACGCCGAGGGGAGGGGAGGGGAGGGGCGGGGAGAGGGGGCGAAGACATAAAGGCGGCGCACGGAGGGCGGGAAGCGAGTGCAAGAAGCGCTGGGGGCGACACCGGGAGAGTAATTTGAATTACGGCGGCGGGTCCGCGGGGCCCGCTAGTGGCTGCTCCTGCCGCCCGCCCGTTTGCATCGCGGATAAGCTACGGCGCCGCGTCGCCCCCGCGCGTCGTCGCCGTTTGTCCCGAGACCGCCCGCCCGCCCGCCCGCCCACCCCTCGCGGGGGAGGGGGGTGGAGGAGGGGGAAAAGGGGAGAGAAGACTCGCTCCATCGCGCGCGCTTGCGGGAGACGGTCCGGCGGCTTCGGCGGCTTCGGCGGCGGCGGCGGCGGCGGCGGCGGTGGTGGTGGTGGTGGTGGTGACGGCGGTGGCGGCGGTGGCGGCGCTGTTTCGTATTCCGCGACGAGGCCGCTAAGAAGCCGCGATTGGGCCAGAAGGACGCTTTATGCGCACGCAAATCGTCGCACTTAGCAGCACCGTGTATCCAACGAGAATTAATTTAGCGCGATTTACAGCCAAGGTCTCTTCTTATTTTATCGCTCGATCCCGTTGCGAATATTTGAATATACTACAACGTATACAATAACGTAATTTCGGTAAGCTTTCCTACTCCTAATGCAGCCCTCCTCCTTCTAAACCTCGGATTTTTTCTTCGTCAGTGAAAATGCAGTTTTGAAAGATACATGGCAAGATTTCCAATTCAGCTTGCTAATAATGCTAACTTCCCGATATTTCCTAATACAGCTGACTTCGCGCGTTACGGATATACATCTACTCAACTTCATGCTGTCGTTCTCTCTTTAAAAATGTGGTGGTGTGAACACACCTACAGCTAGAACTTGGAATTCTAAAATAGCATCTGTATGATACAATGCAGGGCAAGTTTTTCTCGATAACAAGTTATGAGGTACGTTTAAACAACAATAAATACGCCACACGTTCAGAAGAAACTGTTCCGTTAAGCAGGCAGGCGAAAATAAACATTCTTAATTGCTAGCCATTTAATTCGCTACCCTCGACTTTTGTACGTCCTGGGCATGATTTTTCCCCTTCCTCGTTGAAATCGAACTCTCCACCACTTAGCAAAAGGGCCACGTCCCTGGACCACGGGCACCAAGCCCGGGCCACCACCCAAGTTATACATTAGCCCCCCCCCCTCCCCCGACGTCTGACAGACCATTAATGCAGCGACGCTCTCGTAAGTCCCTCCTCTGCGCATCATTACGCACCCACCAAGCGCGGTAAAAGGGCCCTCGGCGGGGGCGGGGGCGACTGGGGAGAGCGGCACGTTTGAGGACATGAGCGACAGAGGGAGTCTGCGGGGTAAAAGCAAAAGAAGGTAATGAATCGCAGTGAACGAAAGGAAACAGAAAACTAAGAATGCCAGACAAGGGGAAACAAAAATAAATTTTCAAAGAAAGAACAAAAACCATTATGAAGTAGTTGGACCGTGTCGTTCGGATGGGATCAGCAGGAACAAAGGGAATAAAATTAAATTTGTTACAAGAACGAGGTAGGTATACAAATAATTAGCGGAAAAGTGCGGAGTACCGAAACTTGTTCGCATAGTGTCGCTAGTTATTGTCTACCAACTAATATTTATTTTAAGTCAATGAGATCATTTAAAAACTAAAAGTAGCAACTGGTAAAGTTGTAAGATGACAGTCTCGCAAGTGTAGTGCATGTTTTCATCATGTTGAAACATTCATTACATTTGTAATCTCCGACCCCTCTGGATAGCGAGACCCATCACCAACCTACGTCGGCTTGTAGAGATTTTCCCCAAGCATGCCATTAGCCTCCCAGTAAGTGTGTGAGTGAGTGTGTGTAGGTAAGGAGGTGGGTATAAGGCAAGGAAGAGGAAGGAAAGATCGCGTGCGGTCCGTGGCCGGTTTATAAGGTTCCTGCACCTGCATTCGCTTCGCGTTGATCGGAGAATCAATGGAAAACTACCGATTAGAGCAGCAGGTCGCTAGAATTTTCCTCCAGAAAGCATCTGTATTCGATCTAAAAGCGAGATAGCGAACTAACAAATCGATTTCATCGGATAGAAAGGGAGATAGAAAACGACGAAAGTGTAGCAGTACGTAATGACATTCAAGCTATTGCTGGAAATCTACTAATAACGGTAAGAATGACATTGCTTAAACATCTAATGCGACTTTCGTGAGTACAAGGTTCACTCTGCCACTCGTTTTCAAATCTTCTCTTTTCACGCACTTAGCCGAAGTGGCACACGAGAGATCTAGAAACCAGAAACGGCTTTCAAAGGCATAACCAGCAGTGCGCGGCAGAGCACCGCCACACGGGCTGACGAGCGCAGCTGCGGGGATGGAAGGGGGAGGGGGAAGGGCATGCCGCAGAGCGAGGCAAGCGCACCGCCCCGCCCCCCGCCCGCGTCACTCACAGGCGCCGGCCACGCCTCGCGCGGCACGCGCCACACAGCCATCGCGCCCACGACACAGCGCTAATTGTCGTCGTCGTTGTCGGCGGCGGCGGAGCCGACGGCGGGGGCGGCGGCGGCAGCGGGGGCGGCGGCGGCAGCGGGGGCGGCGGCGGCAGCGGGGGCAGCGGCGGCGGCGGCGGCGGCGGCGGCGGCGGCGGGGGCGGCGGCGGCGGGGGCGGGAGAGGAGGCGGCGGGGGCGGGGGTGGGGGTGGCGGCGGGGGCGGCGGCAGCGGCGCGACGCGAGGCGGTCTGGCGCGGCGCGGTGGCGCTCGCCGTGACAAAGGCCGCCGACGCTCCTAATTGCCCGCTGCAGCCGCCGCGATCGCTAACTGGAGACGCGCGGAGGAGACGCGCGGAGAAGGCGCGCGACAGGACGCGACGCACTCTTTCTCCCGAACGCGCGTTTCTCTGCACTCGCTCCCGTTGCCAACTCCCCGCTGGGCCACACGGCGGTGGTTCTTTTGGAACCTACGTAGTACGGCCGCCGTAGAAGAACTTTGAGATGCATTTATGCGCTCTGGTACGGCGATGTTAAAAAAAAGGTATGAAGTAAATAGCAAGAAAATACGTTCTATGCACAGCCTGTTACATGTCTTCCTAAAAATTCATTGTAGTGACTTACTGATGTAATTTCAGGAACAAGTTCGGTTATAAACGCACGTCTTTTTGGAAAAGAAAAAAAATATCCTTTCATTCACTAATTCTGTGTGAATTTTCTTTAAGTTAAATATTTAACATCTATAAGTAACTGCGTACAATCTTAATAATTTCCGTGAAACTGTTCGTAAGGAAAGTATCCCTACTTTGTTCCACGATTCAATTCCTCGACGTTGTTGTACAAACACAAACTTCATGTTGCTTTTTCTCATGACATTACCGACTCATTTTATCCGAGACGTAACTGCTCACGACGTTTTGTAAAGAAGCAGTGGTGTGAACTGACCCGCTTGTAATTCATCTACTTATAACAGCAGACGCAAACTTTGAAAACTTTTCTCTAAGGGTGCTCGGGCGGCAAAAGAATAATAGAAAACAGTTTAAGAGAATTGAGGCAAGTGCATTAAAAAACCAAGGTTCATAACACGGGCTCCTTCCAGAACATGTCCGAGAGCAGTCGAGAAGGCTCCGCAGGCGAAGAGCTCCTCCGGAGCAGTGAACGCGCCGGAGCGCCAACCCACCCGAAGACTGTCCTCAGCAGCCGCCCGCGAAAAAACGTACGCGCCGGCGCCGGTCCAGCCAGCTTCCATCCGCTTCATTCCGCATTGCCAACGCATCGCCGGGGAACAATCCCGCACATCACATTCACATACACTACCCGCTTACCCCCATAGGAAAACCAAGAGAATGAAAGAGAAAATTGGAGGGGAGAGGAGGAAAGGGGGGATAAAAAGTCAGGAGGAAAAGGGGACGATATAAGTCTGCAAATACTGATATAAAAGAAATGAAATTTATAATCTCGTTATGAACGGGTTCATATTACCTACAGAAAATATTCCGCGTGGAAATGACAGGGAGCTCATCATTCTCATTAAAAACGGAAATCGCGTGCCAGCTTGATCAGAGGATAATATACAAATAAACACAAGTGATGACACAAAGCAAGTTATAATAAAGGTTTATGCATTTAGTTTATAAAGTTAAGCTTTATTGCAGGTGTACATGTTGTGAAAGCAAGCGACGCTACGGCCGAGTTTTCAAATTAGTGCGAATGCAATGAAGCCACGTTATAAACGAGTTGCATATGCTCTTTTTTTGTACGGCAGAATTATAAATGTTTAAGAGAATCAAACTTTATTTTGCGAAACAACTTTGGTGTAACGTTTCGGGTATTTGACATCAGTGCGAGAAAACGGTGGTCAGCTGTTCCGTTTACTTGTGACTCTCCACGATTGTATTGCTGCGATTGGCTGAATGTGTGATGACGCAATCATTCGTGCCGTAAAATAGAAATACGCCGTCATTTGTGACGTAAAATGCCATATTACGAACGATTACTTGCAACAGAAATTTGAATGTTAGTAAACAAAAAAATTAATGCATGAAAAGATATCACGATCAAATGTGATTAATCACAATTTCTTTTGAAATAATTCCAAAATAAATTGATCTGCATAAATAGTACACACGATCCAACTAATTCTCCCAATCGGCAACTCTGAAACACATTTTTTCATTGCAACCGAAGTTTTCCACCTCATCCATCCGCCCCACCGAAACGGCAGCGACTGGGCGCGTCTGGTACCCGCAGGCAGCCGCTACGGGCGCAGAGCAGGTCGCCGCGCAGGGGGGGGGGGGGGCGCGTGAATAAAAGCCATTCGCGGCGGAGCATCAATGGACGCGCGCTTCATCAGCGGGGCCGAGCCGCCCCCGCCCGCTTTTCCATTACGCGCCAACGACCCGCGCGCCCGCTTCGCTCGAGGCCGCGACCGCCAGCGCACACGCGCGCGGCCCGACCCGGCCCCGGGGCGCTGCCAGGGCCACAGCGACGGACGCGTGGACGCGAGACGCACCTCCACGGAGGAGCACACTGGCAACGCCGCCGACGACCGTTAGTGCAGGGAGACGAGAGTAAGACATAAAGGAATTAAATTAATGAATTAAATAAAACTAATGCTTCTGAAGTACGTTAAAGGACGGTTAAGAAAAGATAAACTCGTTTAAGACAGAGGTGGCAGGAACATCGCAAATTGGGAGTATGCGACGCGGTCATCAAGAAGGTAGCCAATAGATCAATAATGACTTCCAAGGGCAGTCGCAGTGAAAAACTCCGGAGGGAGCAGCAAATGAATACGAGCCGAGAGGGCAGGTGTCAATAGCTTAGGGAGGCTGCCTGCGCCGTGGCAGCGGCTGTGGCTGCGGCCTCGCGCACGGCGTTAGCTCCCGCGGACCAGGGCGACTGATTGACTGCGGGGTTAATTTCCGTGACGTGCCGGTGTTTGGTTCTGCCCTCCCGTCCCCGTCCCCGTGCCCTCATCCCCTTCTCGTGACCACCGCACCCCTCGCCGCCGCCGCAGCCCTTATATCCGGCGTGGGCGCCACCCTCTGCTCCGCATCCATCATCGCCCCCTCGACCCCCTCCCACCGCGCCCACGCACCCTATCGTGCGTGGGAGGAGGCTCCTCCCTCCCCCCACAGCGTCGCCCGCCCGGGAAAATGCCAGTGAAACCCAGCAGAAAAACGCTGCCCGCCAGCACGCAACCGCCCGGCGATTTTCGCTTCGCGTCGTCTCCTCCCCTCCCCTCCCTTCCCCTCCTGACACCACCACCCTCACCCCAACTCGCGCGCCTCTTTTTTTGTTTCGCTTCTCCGGGATCGACTAATCTGACTTTCTGGCAAAATTAAGAGGAAACAAAGGCTTCGGATTTTACGAAGCTACTAAAAACATAATTATCTGCGTGTATTCCCAATTCTCTTCAAGGGTTTTTCATTATAGAGTCGCGAGAGGGAGATTTAAAACGGAGCTCCTTTCCCAATGCGCTGCCGAAACGATATTTTAAGCGCCCGCTCGCAATTTCCCTCTAGAGATACGGAAGAAAATATGTATATTTAAAAAGGGCGCCGGACGTGCTGCGTGAAAAGAACGGAGAAAAGAATTTTTGAGACGGGAATGCGGAAACTGAGAATCCGACGCGAACAGGAAATGCAGAACGGGTTCGGGAACATGGTTAAGGGGAAAGAAAACACCGCGGGACAAGAAAAATGACACTACAGGCGAGGAACTTCGCGTGCCGTGCGACGGAGTCCGTTACTTTACGCACGACGCGATAATGAGACGATGCTCGAGTGCGAATTAAAAGTATCTGCGTTCGAGAAGAAAACAAACTTACGTGTGCTTCGACTGCCTACTTTAGCAAGGATTACATGTATAGTAAAAAAACTGAAAAGACATGCTGTTTTTCATGTGAGATACAAAATTTTAAACTAATGTGAGAAGAGATTTTGGTATATCAGCGATTTGTGAAAAAAAATATTATTGCAGTAGAAAACACCTAATTATGAAATGTTTATAATTTAGAAGAGAATGTTTTATGTGATCTGAGAAGATGCCTTCCGCATATACTTTAAGAAATAAAAGAAATAATAAAAATGAAAAGCACATTATTGTAAAAATAATGATAATGATGATAATAATAATAATAATAATAATAATAATAAGAAGAAGAAGAAGAAGAAGAAGAAGAAGAAGAAGAATATGAATTACTTGATCCTTATTCTATCCACAAACATTATAGGCGCATTAAAGACGTTATACAGACGCACAAATTATATTAAACCAATGAAGAAACTAAAGAATATTCGACCAACGAGGATACAGCAAAATACTAATTAAATCAATAACTATCAAATTTCAGACGAGGGGACGTTTAAAGAGATTCCTTCGTGTGGAGAAAACCCGAGCCTGTTCCAGTTCTGGAACTTCCAGAACAAGGTCAAGTCCCCACTAATTACTCCTCGTGAAGAGCAGCGGCGACCGCCCACCGTCGTTTGCTAAGTGGACAAGCTATTTTGGGCGGCAGCGCTCACCCACATCCCCGTCTTCTCCCCACGGCACGCCTCGCCTCGCGCACGAAGGACGGAAAGTAACAAGATTCAATGAGCTCGGCTCCATGACATCACTCTTATTTTGTGCGGCCCACTAGACTAGCCACCATTGTGGGTAAGGGGCGTTGGTTTTTCATCACGTGGGTTGCTCAAAAGAGGCGCCTTGTCATTCACAGTTTTGTACTGCCTTGAGCGGATACAAAATATCCGCACACCCTGGATTATTCTCCCAGTCAGCTACGCGAAAGATATTTGAGAATACGAACAGACCGAAGTTTAGTTATCCCATGTCCTTCAAAGATGACAATTTTCATGTACCGATGCCAAAACAAATGTTGCAGAAACAACACAGGAAACTTTTTTTTTTCTGGCTTGTCCGTTCACAAAAGTTCACAGAAAGTATTTGCCGACACCTGAACATTCTTCAGGACACCTCATACTTGAATTTTAAAAGTTTGAAGTTCTTTTTTCATATCAGTCGAAAAAAGGCGGTAATGGCAATCAAAAGAGCACACACTGTAATTACCAGTAATACGAATTATGCAGAGTGTGGGATATTTTCATAAATGCTCATGACTGCATTTGTTCTTTTCTTTGAAAACACTGTTAACAACCAGAGATAAACGAGGGACAATTGAATAGTTGATTTCAGAAACCCGAACGCCAAAATCTAAAAGAGCCATTACCGACGGATTATTGTTCCAAGAGAATAGACATCAAATAGTGCATATTTATATGAAAAGTATCAATTTTTCAACAGCTTAGATAAATAAAAATATTTTGAAATCTGAAAAATTGGGAGATTTTTCTCAGTTTCCTCGAAATGAGGAATGTGGAGATTTGAGGGGTTTCTGAAATTAACGAATCAGTGCGTGATACCCTGATTCGTTTCTCTGCCCATTCTTTACGACTCTGGCTACATGAATGTCGTATGCCTACAAAACCCTCCAAACGACATCTAGCGAAAAGAGCGCAATGAGAATCCACAACGTGTGGCAATAATGCGCCACTCCAATCCTCCTTGCCAGTCATCGTCATTAAGGGGGTTCTAAGCCCGCAACACGGCTTGTCAGCAGGATTGATTCTCTCCCCGAGGCGCACTCACGAGCCCGCAGCGTGCGCGCGTCGGGCACCTGTCGCTGGCGGCGGAGGCGTTCGGGGCTGCTCCGGCCGGGCGGCGAAGCGCGGGCCCTCGCCCCGCCGCCAGGCGCGGGACGTGTGGGAGCAAACTAACGGCCGCATCGGCGACGCTCAACGCTTTGCTCAAATAAGGCCGCGTTCCTCGACATGCCGCAGCACGGCGGGCGCCGCGGCAGCGCAACACAGGTGGCGCGGGGTGCGCACGGCTCGCGGGCGGTACGCATGGGGGAGGGAGAAGACTAATGGGACAGAGCTGAACGGGAAAGGCAAGGATGTCAATAAGCAATGCAGCAGAAACGCAGGAAACGGATTAGTGAGAATTTTCGTATGCTGTGGGACCCTGAACTTCGGCTGAGAGAAAAGAACCAGAGGCCTACAAATGGAAGGGGAGTTGATGACAACACGCTGAAGGAAATACAATGTACGAAAGAGACAAATTATCCAAGGAAGGAAAAGAAGGTATATTATTACATATTTTGGTGCCCACATATTTCAGTTTCAGAGATCCCAAGAACTTCAGACGTTCAGAATTCTCTTAACCAGATCTGACGGTTGTGTAAGGAAAGTTCAAATAGAAATCACTAATAAATTCACCCAGCGAGGAATAACTCAGCAAAGACAAAATGAAATAAATATCTCGACTGATTGTGAGCAGAATAGTATTTCAGTTCCTGAGAGAGAGCTCGCACGCTGTAGCTGCTGCGTGTCGAGGAAGGAACACAGTTGCGTTGTTGCACCGTGCGTTGGTGAAGACCCCCAGGCCGGCGGGCGGTCTCCCAGCGGCAGAGCGCGCAGGAGGGAACAGCGAGGCCTTGACGGGGGCGGGGCAGCGCGGGGGCGAGGGGGGGGGGGCGAGGGTCGGGGGCCTAAGCAGGAAGTGCACGAGGCCCCGCGCGAGGGCGTCAGAGCTCTCAGGGAGCCCCGCGCTGCCACGAGGCCTGTGCGGCGGGCGGCGCTCGCCGCGCTTATACTCAGCAGGCACACGAGGGCTCAGCACGCGGCTTTGGGCGAAAACTATGACAAACCAGCCCTCGCCCCCCTCGCCTCCCCGCTCCACAGGGGTTTCGTAAGAGAAATGACAAAGCGCAGGTCACGTGATTCACATAAAATGAATTCAAGGAAAACAGTGTTGGGCTGCATTTCTTGTCATCGTCTTTGTCCTCGACCTCAACTTTTTACTCGGCATCGCAGTTCACCATGAGAATTATAGGGGAACGTGTGTAACGTATAAACGCGAGGAGAGGAGTGTTTGTTAAAACAATTAACAGCTACAGCGATTCGAAGTGATCAACTATATTTGAGATCCTTCAAGCTCAAGTGGTGTAACCCACTTATCTTGTTCCGAGATTTTTTTTATAGAAAAGAAGCAGTAATTATGTTTGCACATGCGTGTCTTTAAAAAGATTTATTTAAACTCACATTTTCAATACCGATTTATTTCAGATATAGATTTAGTGTAAGAACCTAAATGGGGATACGCTGCTGTGATATGAAAAAGAAAAGGCATAATTGACAAAATAAGCCACCTGTATTCACTTTTTCCACTTCATTTTTTTGGTACCGACTGAGTAATCACAGCTACGAAAACAAACCAGATACAGGTGAAATGGTCCCAACTACACCTTTACTATGAATAGACGAACAGATCCAATAAAAGCATGAATGTGTGTTTCACCTAATTAAATAAGTGTTGCAGTTAACTTAATTTCCGCATTCATTCTAAGTTTGCCAAGTCCAGAATCACTTAAATGATTTATCGCAGCGTTAGAACAAAGAACGCTAAAATCTTAATCAGATAAGAAAATGTTACTGTTTCATGTAAAATTTAAAACACTTAAATTTTCCTGGAGATGTCCTTCAACAATAAATCATGTTAATTAAAATAACCTACTAAATTAACTAAAACATCCCTATCAGCAAAACAATTTAAATTCAAATTGTCTCTCCCAGAGCACAAACGGCCGTTCGCCAAAGAAAAACAAACATCCCCACGCACCTTTGCACAAGAACTGTGCGCCGCCAACAACTGCACCAGACACAAAGCAGCATTACAGCAATGTGCCTACTTCATTACGTCGAAAAAACACCCCGACCCTGAGTCCAATGAATACCCGGGATACGTTACGGGGGATTCGTTACACGTAATGACGTATTTTAACTTGGCGCGCCCGGAGGCTCCCAGTGCACGCACAATAGTTCACCGGCCGTGGACGGCGCGACTAGCTCTAAATCCACATTTGTTTCATTAGAAGCCGTCGCGCACAGGGAAAGCAGCGATACGGGGATTTCCACGCGCGCAGAGCGGCCGTCCTCCCTACAGAGGCGGAGCTGCAGCATGGAATAATTATGCCCGGACCCTGCGCGCCAGTGCCCAATAATTTTATGTTAGAACGTTGTGCGTTTTGGCGAGAGATTTACGTAGAAAACAAGCTAAACTTGCTTCCCTTTCAACAACATTCGGTTCATTTTCAAAGAAGATCAATTTGAAATAAAAAAAAAAAATAATGTAAAGCCTACTGAACAATTTAATATTATCGGAAACACAAACGCACCATAAAAGGTTTATTTCAGACAAGGTTTTGGGACATATTCAAGAATAATTTGATTAATCATAAACAAAACCATTTCAATATAAATTACACTCGATTATTACATTTATCACGGTACTTTATAAGAAGCAATGAATTTTTCACCAAATGATTAACAGCAACATCCAACACCATTCTCCAACGCGCTTTTGAAAGATTCATCCTAAGTAATGAGCTTTTTTCTATTTGACGTTCCCTCTACAGCCAGCCCTGCAATTTCAAACAACCTCCTATAAAAAAAACTCCTTAAAATAAGTACGTGAACTCTTACATCGAAAACACGTAGGTACACTGTAGCCCAAAACGCTTATTATCATCTCCAGACAGAGGTGCAACTCAAGCGCCGGAACAGTAAACGCATGGGAAGCGCAAGCTGCGGAGAGGAGCGCGACGCCCCAGGGAGCGCCAGCGGACCGGCGTGCGCCAGGAGGGGGAAGGGAGGGGAGCGGGAGGGGGAAGGGGGAAGGACTGCGGACGGATTAGTCCGCTCCGCTCCGCTCCCCTCCCCACCCCCGCGGCGAGCCACCGGGGTGCACCGCCGAGGTTTTAGGGTTCGCGCGCGAATAATTCACCGCGTATTTCCATTTTAATAAAAGCGGCTCCAGCCTCCGGACCCCCCTCCTCCTCCACTGCCTCGCCCCGCCCTGCGCCGCGGTGGCGACGACCACCCAGGCCACATCGCCGCCCAAACTACGCCCCCACCACCCACACATCCGGGGCGGAAGCCTACCCTCTCGCACCTTACCCATTGCAGCTGCAGCCACTGCGATCGTCCAAATCCAACTTCTGAACTATGTCTCCGTTTCAGACGCCGTTCCATCACGTCCACCTGCCGTCACTATCACCGTCACAACGTCACCTCTCCCACCGCTCCCCGTGGCGTCGCCGGCGCAACCTTCGCGATCCCTCGGGCTTTTGTCGTCGTCGCCGCCGCTGGCGGCTGTTTATGGGCAGTTCGTTTCAATTAGGGCGCGCGGGGCGCAAATCATCGCGGCGGCGGCGGCGGCGGCGGCGGCGGCGGCGGCGGCGGCAGCGCCGTTGTTGCCAGCGCCGCCCGCGAGGCTCGCCCCGCAATCGCGGCCGCCGAGGCTGACCGGGCGAGCGCCCGCGGGCGCACCAGCCGAATGCGGTACAACGCAGCGCGCGAGGTGGGAGAGAGAGCGAGAGAGAGATAGAGAGAGATCGAAAGAGAGAGAGCGAGAGAGAGAGCGAGAGAGAGAGCGAGAGAGAGAGCGAGAGAGAGAGCGAGAGAGAGAGAGCGAGAGAGAGAGCGAGAGAGAGAGCGAGAGAGAGAGCGAGAGAGAGCGAGAGAGAGAGCGAGAGAGAGAGAGCGAGAGAGAGAGAGCGAGAGAGAGAGAGCGAGAGAGAGCGAGAGAGAGAGCGAGAGAGAGAGAGCGGGAGAGAGAGAGCGAGAGAGAGAGCGAGAGAGAGAGAGCGAGAGAGAGCGAGAGAGAGAGAGAGAGAGCGAGAGAGAGAGAGAGAGAGAGCGAGAGAGAGCGAGAGAGAGTGAGAGAGAGAGCGAGAGCGAGTGAGAGAGCGAGCGAGAGCGAGTGAGAGAGCGAGCGAGAGCGAGTGAGTGAGAGAGCGAGCGCGAGTGAGAGAGCGAGCGAGAGCGAGTGAGAGAGCGAGCGAGAGCGAGTGAGAGAGCGAGCGAGAGCGAGTGAGAGAGCGAGCGAGAGCGAGTGAGAGAGAGCGAGAGAGCGAGCGAGAGCGACCGAGAGAGAGCGAGAGAGACAGCGAGAGCGACCGAGAGAGAGCGAGAGAGACAGCGAGAGCGACCGAGAGAGAGCGAGAGAGACAGCGAGAGCGACCGAGAGAGAGCGAGAGAGACAGCGAGAGCGACCGAGAGAGAGCGAGAGAGACAGCGAGAGCGACCGAGAGAGAGCGAGAGAGACAGCGAGAGCGACCGAGAGAGAGAGCGACCGAGAGAGAGCGAGAGAGACAGCGAGAGCGACCGAGAGAGAGCGAGAGAGACAGCGAGAGCGACCGAGAGAGAGCGAGAGAGACAGCGAGAGCGACCGAGAGAGAGCGAGAGAGACAGCGAGAGCGACCGAGAGAGAGCGAGAGAGACAGCGAGAGCGACCGAGAGAGAGCGAGAGAGACAGCGAGAGCGACCGAGAGAGAGCGAGAGAGACAGCGAGAGCGACCGAGAGAGAGCGAGAGAGACAGCGAGAGCGACCGAGAGAGAGCGAGAGAGACAGCGAGAGCGACCGAGAGAGAGCGAGAGAGACAGCGAGAGCGACCGAGAGAGAGCGAGAGAGCGCGCGAGAGAGAGAGCGAGAGCGAGAATGGGAGAGGGGCAGGACAAAGAGAAACTGTGAAAAGCGCGCAATGGGTTCCAAATACTCCGGCGAAATTCGCATGCGACATTAGTTTATCATATACCGTAACAAATAGCACGGATCGTTTACAGTGAAAACCATAAAAGTTTAATACGCATCAAGGCAAAAAAAATAATTTCCACAATAAATTTTAAATTACAATATAACTTCTTTGTTTTTTTGCAGACATGCTTTTCCTCGGAAAGGTGATTAAGTTTTTAACCCTTTCGATAGATCACAATCACAAAACTTCAAGAATATATTAATAATAGTAATAATAATAATAATAATAATAATAATAATAATAAATGGAGAAGTAATAATAGTTTGTCAATAAACGAACGTAAAACTCGACGTTTTTTACCGAATTTCGTAAATGCATACCAGCTAGGTTCTTAAAAGCAAGAACGTAAAATAAGAGGAAGCGACATCTAAGAGATAACACTAATTTTTAGCAATAATTTCAAATAAACGTATTTTCATTTAAATAATATTTTCACGGAGTTTCTCGAAAGGTTTTCGAAAGATTTCATAGTAATACTATGTTCAGAAAACTATGAAAACGTAAATAAAGAATTACCCTCCATCAAATACCGAAAAACACTTTCCGTCACGGAGTCTCCACTAGCACAGAAGAAAATAAGAAATGAGCTCTCACACGCACGAGAAGAACGCATTCGCAGGACCACCGGAAGCAAAGTAACTTTTAAGCTCGGCCGTCGCAGTCATTTTAGCACGTGCGGAGAAAGCGGTTCGTAAAAAGAACGGTCCAGTGCGTTATCCCCACGGGCGCAAACAGAAAGCGAAAGCCCTGTCGGGCGAAGCACTCCGCGCCCGAATCGTCGCGCCGTCGCAGCGGGGGCTGCCCGTTACGAGCTCTCTACGAGGCCGTCGTCGCGTTACGAGCCCCGCGCGGCGCAGCGTGCGCACGCGAAACGCGCCCGCCCCGCCGTGGCCGCCGCCGAGCCAACGGAACGCGTGTCACACGCGCGCGTGGACGCGCCAACACGGCCTCGGCTGCAAGCAAGCGCCACTAATCATGGCAAACTTTAGCAAAACGAAGCATTCATCGACACATCGAGAAAAATCATCGATGAAACGATGAAACATATCGATGTAAAATGTCCTGGTTCTAACGTGATACATAACACGTCAATATTCGATTAGTGTATATATTCTGGCATAAATTTGACTGTCATGTTAATTTTCTTAATTAATTATCGCGTAAAAACTAATAAAAAAAGGAAATAACTTTGGAGAAAGATCGCGAATAGCAACCGGTTTTGTGGCGTCGGCGGATCGACAACAGTGATAGTTGTGAATGCCTGTTGATTGCGAGCAACCTTAATAAAAATGAGATAGTGGAAATTTTATTTATACCACGAGAAATAGTTTTTTAAACATGAATGTTTCTGAACGAATGTGAAAAAAAGCATCGGAAGCGAAACATCAATGCGATGTTTTTTTTTGGCATCCCTAACAGGGACACATACAAGGATTACACTGTTATGTGTCTTATTTTCACGTGGTGAGGCTCAGGCCTTCATGCCTGCTCTTTCACGCAAATTTCGCTACGCTCCTTTCGCCAACTAGTAGCGGAAGAAGGCATTACTGGGACGAAGAAACGAACGTCTACAATTTTGCTCAGAAGCTTAATTTCGGCTTGAGAATTTTTTACATGCAGTAAATGTGCTAAATGGTACAGACGGATTTACTTCCTTTACTAAGGAAAGCTTACGAAAAATGTTTCACCCTTCAAATTCCACGGATTCCGTCACATTTCAATCAGCTAAACGTTACACCATCGTAGCCGCAAACACTAGTTTCTTAGGAGTTCCACAGGTCTAAAAATATTTTCTTGCATAGTCATGTCGGTGAAGTGTAGGCAATCAAAGAATTATGTCTATTGATTTCGTCCTT
This sequence comes from Gryllus longicercus, assembly GCA_038098605.1. Taxonomy (NCBI): domain Eukaryota; kingdom Metazoa; phylum Arthropoda; class Insecta; order Orthoptera; family Gryllidae; genus Gryllus; species Gryllus longicercus. The sequence continues at coordinate 33,094 of JAZDUA010000903.1, forward strand.
ACCCACACATTTTGGAGGTACGAAATAAATATTAGTTAATGCCAACTTGTGTTACTAACATTTCTCTAACTCGCCAGGAATACTGTGAATGTACAAGTACTTGTACATCGCTTTGTTAACACACATACACAATATAAATTCATATATACTTGAACGATGCCGTAATATCTTATGAAATACGTGATTACCCCACGAAGACATTGACATTACAATAGTAACTAGAACGAATCGTTAAGGGTAGGGGATCACCGAAAATACTGCTCCAGTGTGTCTGAAATTGGTCTGAAAAAATATGATCATGATTTATCAAAGCACCAGACACATTAAATTTTCATACAATAGTTCCAATAACTTCGAAACAATAACCAAACCGAAGATTTCCTCGGTCTACACAACTTCAATTACTATCACGTCCCAACCATGCGCTACTATGGCGGAATGGTCCATGTCTCACAGGTTATAAATTACCATAGGAAGAATATATCGCCTCTCATTTCTGCGCTTATCTTGTTCATTACTCACGAAACGCTACGGTGAAACCAGGTTCGAAGATTTAAGGGCAGTGGTCTATAATAATTGTGCCGAAATTTATCACTGCGAGATTTCGTATCGCTCTGTGAAGAAAAATGAAAACGCGAAAGTTAAGAACGATACGAACCGGATTGTGAGTTAACTTAAAATGCAATACATACGACTCTACATTATATTCGTAGCCTCATTTATGTAGGGAATGCAATTTGGATTACACCTTCTGCAACAAATTATAACGTATTTATTAGTTAATTTAATTCACGAATTTGTTACAATGAAAGTTTAATCATTCAACAGGATTTAATTTTCATCGGCATCAGACTACGATGAGAAAGCCAATTTAGAATTAAATTTAACATTTATAAAAGCATTGTACGTAGTATAGGCACGGAATTAGTGTAAACCTATTAAAAATTCATATTTCTAGTTTTATTATCACATAAAACAACGGATATTTACGCAAATAATGCCCAAAATGCATCAGCCGAAACAGCGGCAGGTTCCCCAACACGTTTCATTAGAGTTCATTGGGTGGCCTGCCATATTTCGGGCCTCTGAGGTGCCTCTGGTCGGTGGCCCCAGGGCGTGGCGTAGCGTCGCCGTCGCCGCCGCCTCCGCAGCGCCGGCATCCGGTCTCCATGGCAACGGGCGGCTCGGGGCGGCGGGCGCAGGCATTTGGCACGCGTCGCCGGGCGGGCATCGTTCTCCCTCGCGATACACTCCAAAAGCGCGCCGACTGCGTCGCCAAGTGGATAATCGCAGGCGGCGGCGGTGGCAGAGGGTGGCAGAGGCGGTGGCAGAGGCGGTGGCAGAGGCGATGGCAGAGGCGATGGCAGAGGCGGTGGCAGAGGCGGTGGCAGAGGCGGTGGCAGAGGCGGTGGCAGAGGCGGTGGCAGAGGCGGTGGCAGAGGCGGAGGCACAGGCAGAGGCACAGGCAGAGGCGGAGGCAGAGGCGGAGCCGAAGTGGCAGAGGCGATGGCAGAGGCGGTGGCGGAGGTGATGGCGATGCCGGAGGCAATGGCGGAGGTGATGGCAATGGCGGAGGCGATGCTGGAGGCAATGGCGAAGGCGATAGAGGCGATGGCGGAGGTGATGGCTGTGGCGGAGGCGATGGCGGAGGCGATGCTGGAGGCAATGGCGAAGGCGATGCCGGAGGTGATGGAGGAGGCGATGGCAGAGGCGGTGAAGGTGGGGGTGGCGATGGCAGAGGCGGTGACGAGGGCGGCGGCAGCCGTGGATCAGTCAAAATTCCCCGCGGCCCGAACGCTAACGAGCACGCCAGCGGGCACGCTTCTTTTTTGCCACGCGGGCGGTGGAGTCCGCTCCTCGTACTCGAGCAACGGAAAGGCGCATCGGCATCATGACACAGCTCTTTCAACGCTCGTCGCCCCCAGCCTTGCCTTTTACAGAGTTATTTGTGAACTTGAATTATATTCTTGGTACTAATTACACATAGGCATGTATATCCATGATGGATATTTCACAATCATACATAGTCAGAGTCATACATAGCGGTGGCGATGGCGTAACGTTAAGCGGATCGGACTACGAGTATTATACGCATGTTCGCGGGTCCAAACCGGTAAATTGATAAGGGTGGAAAAGTACGCTTTCCTTTGGAGGGGAAGTAAAGCCGGCTCTCCCATGTTAGTAGACATACTGCATGTAAAAGATCCTAAAGCCTCGATGAAGCCTCTGAGCTAAATTCAAATCGCCTCTTTCCTCGCCCAAGAAATCCCTCCTTTCTCCGCTAGTTGGTGAAGGTGCGTAGCAAAATTTGCGTGGTCAGACTCAGCCTCAAACCTGAGTCTCGCCACGTAAAATTAGGCATCAATTTAATATTGGCAATAAGAAAAAGTGATGTAGTGGACCTGTGGGTATTTTACACAATTTTATGGCTTTATCCTCTGTGAATATGAATAGAAAAACTTAAAAAGTAAAGAGTAAAAGTTATTGGACTTTACAACTCTTTATGGACAAATGCTTCGAGTTATTTGCTGTAAAATAATGAAAACAGTGTGAAACTCATATCCAAATCAGAATTGTTACATGAATACAATATCTCGATTTTACATTTATCACTGATTTTATATCAAAGGAACTTGACATCCTAGATCCAAGCAAATTAGCAACCAGTTCGCAGACACACCCTAGGAGCACCAGCTGCTCATGGTGTACCCTTAAGTGTGTAGACTTTTTCATTAATTTTGTAGCTTTCCCTGTTGAAATTCAAAATATTTCCACTACAATAATTATTAAAATTGGGAATTTTTACGATGTTGCGTCACTATTCTATTTTGACGACGCCTTAACTTTCAGTGATATGCAAACAGTATGTCAGTGTCAAGCGAAGACACTGGTACTGTAAGTTGTGTTGACGGGCGCATTAAATAATTACGTGAGCAGACAGCTGAGGATGCACTCCGCTCCTATTCCACTTTTATCGAAAGCATTTCGAGAAAAGTGACAAGTTTCATCCTACATTCACAAAATCCAAATCATACATGAAAAAAAAAATATATAAAAATCACCCACGGGAATTTCGCAGCTTTTTCAAAAAATAACAAGAAACCATCCCTTTTTTTTTCGTGCTTCCTTGTGTGAAGTTTTCCCCATCGTTTATCAACAACCACACACACATTCGAACAGGGCTTGTGAGCCGGCGCCAGCGCGAGTTTACTCCAATTCGGCGCACCGGAAGCGGAGACACGGGCGAAGTGACCACTTTCTCCGCGCGTCGCGCTAGCAATTTACGGCCGTGGGCGCTTCGAGACCGGGAGGAAGGCGGCCCACGCGAGAGAAAGGAGCGCCCGGCCCGCGAGGCTTACGAGGAGGAGGAAGAAGAGTAGGAGCGGAGGACGGGAGCGGGAGAGGTTGAATGGAGCCGAACGAGTTCGCGCCGACCGGAGGGACAGACGCGGGAGCGATCCGGCAGACGCGAAAGCAAACTCCCAGAGCTCAAATGAAGAGCTTGAAGGCTGAGAAGATGGAGAAAATTGGATTCAAAGAAGCGAAGGAACCAGGGAACAGAAAAATGAAATAAAATGGAGCACACAGCAGCAATAAGAAATTAGAACGAGAAGCAAATAATAAGAAGAAAAAAGACGTTAAATGATAAGGGCAGAGAGCGCAAAGCTAGAATATGACTGCAATAAAGGAATATGAACACTAAATACAAGATTAGATACACTAGAACACTAGGTAGGGCCAAAACGAAATGTAAATTGACAGTTGTTCCTTATAAGACGACCGAACGTCGAGTGTCGCGTCTTTTGGAAGATGATTTACTAGAAGGTGTGCAGACGGCAGGCAATCATTTATTCGAAAGGAATATCGAGAAAGAAGTGAAACTAAAGAGAGCCGCGGGGCGGGGCGGGGCGGGGCGGGGCGGGGCAGGGCAGGGCAGGGCAGGGCAGGGCAGGGCAGGGCAGGGCGGGGCCGACGCAGGCACGCGCGCGCACGCTCGACCCGTGCGCCAGCGACCGCACGACCCGTGACCTTTCGCGTGACCCCGGAGCACGCGAAAGGCGGGGGCGGCAGGCGGTCCAGGGCGCCACGGCGGTGAGAGGCTGGGCGCTGCGGGCCGCGGAAAGAATAGACGAGGAATCGGCTATTGGAAAAACGAACCGGGATAGTGGGAATGGCAGCAGTGACACGTGCGTGCGAAAGATATGACTGGAGGCAAGTAACTGACAGATATATACATATATATATATATATATATATATATATATATATATATATATATATATATATTCACAACAAGGTACGAACAAGGTACACAAGTTCTGAAGCAAGAGATACTACACAATCCTGAAGACTGAAATGTGCGCGAGGGTTAATGCCGGCAGAAGGAGGTGACAGATTATCTCATGTTTCCGGGCCCATCTACTACGGGCATCAGTCCCTTAAGTGTAGTTCATTTTTATCACGGGAGGGGCGGTGTTCTTTCCGAGGAATGGTGAGATACGATGTGGATCTAAACCTCAGCATCTAGGGTTTTCCCCACCCCAGTTAGTCTCGGCAGCGGTGCACCGCCCCAGCTGGGACAAGCGATAAGCTGCCGACGGTCACACGACTTTAGAAGTGGACCTAGTGCAAGTGTGTTTAAGTAAAGGGTGAGCATAGAACAAGGAAGAGGAAGGAATAATTGCGCAGAGTCGGTGGGCAGTTTGTTTAAAGGCGATTGCTCCAACATTCGCCTGATGGCAGGGAGAGGATGGCAAATTGAAACGAAGGGGCGTGGAAAAAGAGAAAGAAAACCAAAATTTGGACGGAAGAGCGTAACGCGGAAAGAAATTTAACACATGCGAAGAGGGGAGTCGTGGTGGAAATCATCCAGAATCTAACGCCAAAGTCATACAACAGAATACATAAACGGCCGAGCCCAAGAGAGTGAAACGCAAGAGGAACTGAATGGAAATAGAAAGGGAAAGGGGCAGCGAGGGAGGCGAAGCGACCGCTCGCAGCAGCAATCACGCCAGCGGGAGCCGCCTAATCGGCCCGAGGCAGCGCGAACGGCTCCGGCGCGGTTCGCTACGGTTTTGCGAAGGGCTCAGCGCGCAGCCGCCGCCGCCACCTGCGCTCAGCCCTCGCGCGCCATCGGCTCACCGGCTCACCAGCGCTCGATAAACGGAAGCGAGGGCCTGCGCGAGATATCACTTGCGCGAGGGGGCGGGGCGCAGCGGGCTTTTCCACGCTCCCACAACACAACTTAACGCACGACTCGAAATTATCCCCAGCAAACACACGTGCAATCAAGCTCCACCTTAACGACGATGTGAATGTAATCATCTCTTAAATGTGAAGACCGTTTAAGATAAAATAAATTCAGGACCTTTTAGTCAATTATAAAAACGACGGCGAAAACGCTGCTAGAGAAGAGGGCTTAAAAATCCATATGCAGCACAGTCTAAGGTGATAGGTGACATAAATAAGTTTTAAAAGACGTACTAAAACTAGACTCACAACAACACGGACAAGACGTACAAAATTAGTGGCAATACAAGGATTTGTTTTAAGTCCTCGGCCGTACTAACGATATCAAAAAGTTAAAAACCCCACCAAATTTCTGCCTATTACGCGAGAAATTTCTCGTTACCGGCGCTAATAATTCCCAGCTTTTCGAAGATTTCGTCGGCGCTGCCCGGAGCTGCGGCAGCGCGAATATTGCCTCTCGGCGCCCAAGGGACGCCTTTCCGTCGCCGTCGTCGCAGCCCCCCCCCCCCATCCCCCCCCCCCCCCAGGCCGTCAATCGTAGCGAGTTCCCCGCGGGCTCTTTCAATCGCCGCGCCCGCTACTTCCACCGCCTTCGCGGATATGACGACGCTGGCGGCGGCGGCTGCTGCTGCTGCTGCTGCTGCTACAGCCGCTGAGACGGCGCCCGATTGAGACAGTAAAACGTTATTGGAATTCGGATCAGCGGTCAGGAGCGCACTCCGCGGCGGGGGCGCCCGCGCGCGGATTCGTTCTTCCACGAAAGGATTCGGGGGAGTCGAGAACGCGCGGCACGGAAGCGGACGGCGAGTGAAAGTCGGCTCTGTTTCTGAGAGTAATAAATTTCATGTGTGTTATGTTTATTTATTTGCAGACTGAAAATTCAATTCATGAACTGTCAATATGACTCATACTTCTGTTCCCAATGGTCGAAGAAATAGCTTTATGCATTGAGATATTAATATGAGTTCCACGAATGCTAAATGGTTCGCAATTAATCCCCTTTACTGTTCAGATTATTCTGAATTAGCTCATAACACATAGCATTAGAATATCTCAGAAGTAGTTTTATTTATATCGAAGAAATTTAGTACGATTCTCTTTCTCCGAAACTAATTCACAAAATACAAAACACGTGCTCTACATAATCGTTGAACATTGTCAGATAAATAAGATTTTAATTTTTTGTCCAGATTTGAATGTTGCAATCATGATCATTAAAACAAAAACATTTTGCTCACGAAAAACTAACAACAAAACAGACACAATGTGTCTCCCTTATGACTCATTGCATGATATCAAAGTGACTCACGAATTCCAGGCAACCTCATACGATAAGGATGGTGACAAAGCGAGATGCATTATGAAGGAGTAATGTTCTCTTACGTAACGCAGCTGAGCATCAAACACGTTTCTGGAATACTTAGTGCTTAATGAACGTGAGTGAATGTATGTTATCAGCACTTTTATTAGAATGACTAGTATTGGCATTACGTGCAGCATACATACTTCAGCTGATAAGTGAAATTGACATCTTCGCCTGAGTACTACACAATCAGGGAAACCGAAGGAAATACGTAAAACAAAAAAACACGAGAAAATTTAAAGAGAAATATTCAGCCGTTTCATTAAATGTTTTCAAACCACATCAACAAATACGTTCTTTGGGCCTATTAACATTCCTCAAATGCCAACATGATAAGATAGCATTGAACTCTTACCACTAGAGTAGAAAATAAAACACTTCACTCCCGTAACGTCTAATGAAAATTAATACCCGCGCCATAAACGAATACAATTGCCCCGTGAGCCCCAATACCGGGAGCGCGAGGCGGGCAGTAGGGCGCGAACCGACATGCAGCCTCCTCGCGGCCGACGCCGGCCACTTGAGGCGGTTAGCGCCAATCAGAGCAGCGCCGGCGCCGTGACCTCCGACACGCAGCCTCGCCCACCCCCGTCCACGGCCCCCGCCCCCGCCCGCGCTCGCAGCACCTACTCCCACGAGGCCATGGCAAAGACGCTCACGCGTAGACGAACCGACTTCAGAAATCTCACATTGCAATACATGCAAATTAGAGTTCAAAAATAAAGTTTTCACAGTACATAGCGATGGGTGCAATTAATGAAATAAGGCAAGTAAACATTAACATATTGTTAGAAAAATGTACTGATTAATAAAAACATTACTTTCTTAAAAATTATATTTACTGGAGACCGCATCACATCCCAGAAAGGGAAGGTTTCCCACATCAAGGAATGTCTTTTACGAATTTAATATCCGCATTTTTTTCATATTTTAGCATATCTATATTAATCCTTTTCACTTTGCGGATGGTTATCAGCAATAGGAATATCAGTTATTTGCGTGTAATTATGTTTTAAATATGACAATAATCCTTATATTTTCACTTTTAATAATAAATTAAGTATTCGAAATTAAATATGTACAAAATATATCAACAAATTTGAATTTTTAAACCAACCCTACAATTTTGTCTTGGAATATTTTGTATTCACTGCCTAAAGAATATTTCCCATGATTTTAGCTAAATTTGTTCGATATTTAACTTAAGACAAAATAATTCAATAATAATAATAATACGCAAAGAAACAAACCAAATAGTTTGATCTACGTAAATTCTTACCGTTCATCAGTAGCATAGCAAACAGGAAACTCTAATTAATCGCGCCCTTCAGAAGTTGAGAGTGACTTACCTGAAACAAAAGAAAATTAATTGATTAAAAACGGGTAACGGTCCAAATTTACTAAAAAGAATCTCATTTGTAAAGAAAATTGTCAGGCAATGATCACAGCAAAAATAGTTTCACCATACAAATCCCTTGAACTCAATTCAAACTAATGGTACCAATCCCCCAAATAAGGTTTTTATCTGAGTGATTCATGCACTTGATTGACTCATATGCACGAAATTGTAGATAGTACTGGGGTCTATATCTACCGAAGTACAATGAAGGATTCTGATCTGGAGCTCTAATCCACATTTCCCAGATGCGATTAGCGTTTCAGAGATATGCGACAGACACCTCGTACAACCATGTTCTTTGTATTACTTTCCCGTCCCCCCTTCCGTTTGGCGATTTTCGCATTGATAATTCTCTCTGAAAATTCTGGATATTACGTTCCGTGAAATATTTATTAAGCTTCCCTTTGTAGCACCTAGACGTTCCAAGAAAATCACGCAGAAGTACAATATAACAATAATTAAAAATTGACGACGGGGACCGGATACCGGATATCCGTGAAGATCAGACACAAAAACTTGCTTTGGCCGCCAATTTATAACGCTAATATTCGCGCGGCGAACAAAGCATAAATTGACGCCAGCGAGAACAATGAGCAGAGTTTTTTTGATTACGGATCTTCTTACAATTTCGACGTAAGAGACAAAGCAGGCTTTGCTATTGAACAGAAATACTTCAAACAATATAATTTACAGGAGTTTGAATATGCAACTTTAATTCATTATTGAAGTTTCTCGTTTCATTTGTATATTTTGTTACGTTCATGGAACACATTTTTATATTTAAATTAAAATACCACCCACAGAAAATGTAATTTTGTATTTCTGATTTCTCAAATGATCTCTTTTACAACATTTCGTTTTCGGCAACAAGACGAAATATTGATCATGAGTCAACAAATATTAAGCCTCTCGTTCACGCAGCGCATTTTCAATCAGCACAAAATTCACACGTTTTCAACTATGAAAAATCACGAAGCACTATTATATTGGTAAATCTTGTCTCCGAAAGTAATATATAAAAGAAAATATATAGCCTGGAAAAATTATAGCAAAAATACGGCAACGCAATGGCTTATATTGCAGAGACGAAATTGATAAAACACAACTGTCAAATTGTAAGTCTGTAGAAACAAATACCTTCATCGGTGAGTGACAAGAAGCGTCTGTTCTCCTGTGCGGTTTCCGCGTTCGTTCACTACGCCCCTTCGAGACGTCCCACCTGCGACTGCCCGGCGCCAGGAAGGTCCTGGGCTATATAGGGCGGGACGCGCGCACGGCCGACGGGGATGCTGGACGAGGTGAGGTGGCGAGAGAGAATTAGCATACGAGAGCGCACGCGGTGCGGCGTATTGTCCGCAAGGCCATTAGCGCGACCGGACCTGCCTCACCCTTGCCCCGCCCCGGACGGCTCCACGCCCGCTGACTCCACAGCAACCAAATCTCTGCATCCTTTGATCTCGGCCACTTTGCAGAATAGTCTTCGCTCGGCCTATACAAATAGTCTATACAAATAGCCGGTTCGAAACGCGCACTTTGTCGAGGAGGCTACTTCGGCGCAACCAGGAATGTATCCGAAAAAAGAAACTCGTTTAGCTGAAAAACGGCCCGTTGCCGGAAGAAAGAAAAATGGAGTAAGCATCTTCGTGGGTAACTAAAGACTAAAAATATAACAGTCGTTCTCATGTGAAAAGAGCTATACGAGAATGCTCTACACAAGTTTGTCAACAGAAACTATCGCGGTCCACAACTTAATAGGAATACTCGTTTTTCCATGCCAATTCACACTTAATTATAAAGGCACATTCCGAATGCAAACGTAAACATAAGCATAACGCATAGACGTAAACATTAACAGAAGTGATCGACTGAAGTATTCACATTGTCTAACATATACGTAACAAAATAAAGTTTCTATTGGCTGTGACACATTGCAATTTACGATTGGTTCGATGTGAGAATCGATTTCGAGGTATGGACTGTGTCCATGGCCTATATGGTGTTTGTTCGTCCGTCGACTTCGCTTTATTTCGATTCTCAATTTTGAATTAACGTACTGTGATATTTCTGATGTCTTACTTAAGCATAAGCACAGAAGCTTGCAAGCTTTTAAGTTGACGTCTTACGTGTTATGCCTGTGCGAACGCATTGTGAATGAGATTGCTTATGGACGTAGTTCTAACTTTTAATACAACGCCATTGTTATGTTTATGTTTGCATTGTGAATGGGCCGCATCACTCGTCTTCAGACGACACCACAACATTTAAAAAAAAGGCAAATATTGATTTATTTGACTTCAGATACAGCTCACAAAACAGTTACAATTCGTAACAGCTGGCCCGAACGCCAGAAACCCAACCGAGAATCTCAGCTCTTCCTGGAGTCACAAAAGACGGGTCATAACGACCATGCTCAGCATTCCGGTCTGTCGCAAGAAGGAAGCAGAGGGGCAAAAAGATTCAGCGGCGGAAGAGCGCGGGCGGGGGCGGGGGCGGGGGCGCGCCGCCAGGTGAGGACGTGCCTCCGAGTGCGGACGCGCCCCCGCGCCGCCATTTGCATGCGACCTCCGGCGCCGCGCCGCAGCGGGGAGGCGAGGGGCGGGGAGGGGGCGGGGGAGGAGCCATGTCGGCGCGCTGCGAGAACGGGATGGCACGTGCCCCGGCACTTCCTGCTCGCAGCCAGCCCGTTGCGACGCTGGCCACGCCGAGGCAGTAGTAAACACCACATACAGCGGTTTCTTCTTCTTCTTCTTCTTCTATACAACTTTGAGAATTTAAGTGATTGTAAAACACAACAATTTCATTCACGCTGATTTCTCTAATTATATTTTTTCTTCTGGTTTCACTGTTTTAGTATTTTCAATAAAAACATCCGACCTAATAAAAATTAAGGTCTCCCTCTGATTTCAATAACAAAATGAAGATAAACTTATCTTGTTCTGAATATCGTAAAGTAATAATTGGGATCTCCTGTAAATGAGTTCTAACATTTAATTCCTCAGAGACAACTTCAATGCGCAAGAAAACTTACAATTTTATTCCGCAACTGTATTCACGTCACATTCTCAACGAACGGCGTTCTAGTTCTCGTCCGGAAGAGACGTCTTTGCGGAAAGACAATGAGCGATCCTGAAACGTAATAAATGAAGTAAAACTCTGTTCAGTCTCCAGTAACTACATCGCACCGTCTTTTGTTACGACTTTAGAGCTAGTTCCTCGCACTTAAACGTCGCCGTACAACGCCATTCTATTCAACTTATAGCGCGAATGCGTCTTCTGTCCAAGAGCAGGGTGAGTGGCTTCATCACCTTACTTACAGAACCGGCAGCGTATAAGCGATTCAGACAGTTGAATGCGTTGTTGCCACACATTACTACGCACATGACACCGACTACCTGACAGGTAAATTAAATCTCGAAACATTAACACTTACGGACAGGCCATGACACGTCTTAGTAACATATTCATAACTTCCGCCAAAGTCGAACTTCTTCGTCTCCGTGTCTCCGCGTGAGTCAGATGAGAGACAACGCTGAATTTACCGCTGTAAGAAAGTAAACAAATCCTCCCAAGCTGATTGCTTCGGATCAGGTCACGTGACGTCCAACAGCCCGTGGCGAGAGAACGTTCAGAGTCGCTTATACGCTGCCGATACTGCAGTCACATCCACAACCGTGGTCACCTCTACCCTTCTCACATGTTGCGCTGTTTCTCGCTGCGCTGAAGACACTCGCACGCTCCGCGTTTAGCCCTCACAGTCACGCGTTTCTTGTCGCATACTTCCCTTTGAACCTTGTTTGCACCACACACCCATCACCCCACCTCACCTCACTTCGCCACACCCGGCCTCTGATAATCCGACGCGAGGGGAAGGCGCCTTTTTTCTCAACTTTTTTTTTTTTAACACGAGAAATGGAAATGCGGATTACCGATAAGAAAATAAGATTTCTCGTTTTCGCGCTGACGCGAATGCGCGAGCGGAGATGAGAATGTTTCTTCCGGAAACGCGTTTCAGTACGCATCCAGCGATGTGACGAAGAGGAGGAAGAAGGGCGAAGCCGAGAGGAAACGCAATGCAGTTGAGAAGTGGTGATGAAGAAAAGATATTGAGCCAACAGTGAAAGCTGAAGAGACGGACCCAACAATAAGCGATGTAATGCTAAGGAAGAAAAATGGAAAATATAGGGTAAATGACTGGGAAAAAAAGGGCGAAAGACAATAAGAAACCAGGGAGAGAAGTGGAGCAGTGTAAAGTGTGGTGATAGGTGTTAAGTGGACATTAAACCACTCGAACTGTGAAAGATATCCGGACGGAGAAGTCACTGCGAAGCAAACGTTGAAACGGAATTGCAGGAACCAGCCACTGAAGAAGAAAACGCTCAGGAGCTAGCTCGCAGCGGGGACCACGCTGGGAACGTGCAGGCACGCAAAACCCTCTGTGAGTGGCGGGGAAAAGAGTGGTTGGCCCCTGCCAGGGACCGGGCGCCGGGGGCCCGGCAGAGCGACGAGGCACGCCAGTGCCAATTCGAATTTATCGCACCGCCCAAGCGGCAGATAAAACATCGTGCAATCAGGCTGGCAAACAGCACAACAAAAACAGCGGCGGGGAGGAGACCGGGGACGCGGTGCAGCGCAGCGCGAACGGCAGCGGGCGGAAGTTTTATTTCGGGACGATGGACCAACAAATCAATCGCGGCTGAACGCAGTGCCAGTCGAAATCCGGAGCTGCACTTGACGCGGGACGTCCGCCCCCTCCCCAGCGGACGCGCCGCGGGCGCCGAGGGGGAGAGCGAAAGCGCCCGCGAAGAAATGAAATTGCGCAGATGCGCTATCTCCTCCCCCCCACCTCGTGCTCGTCGCCGGTGGGCATAAAAATGAGGACGTGCGCGATGATAACACAGAACAAAAGCGCACACAGGACGAAAAAACGGAAGCGATCCTATCAGAAACACTGCCGGCGAAGTTGAACTGGAATCTCATGTATTAAATAATGTGATGCCGAAAGATTTGCGAGACAGTCCGCGAAAAGTTCATTCCGCATGTTTCAATAGATATACTGCAATTTGATAATGCACAACGGCTTGTTTGCTTTGTTCATGCGATCCCTCGGCCGCGAGAGACGTCGCTTCAGTATTTAGCCGGTCCAGTTAAATCATCCGGATGGGATTTGAGTACAGCTGCGAGAGCGATACTGTTGCATGATGAACGGCTCCAAAACATACGCCGTACAATACACAAAATGAATGGACGATAAATAAACCACTAGATAGTCTCAATGATAATCATTTGGGACTTTGTTGAAGCATCTCGTCCGGTATATTGTTTTTTTTTTAATTTAAGTTTTAAATATGAATGGTATTTTTAAAGGAATCTCATTGGTGAAATTAAAAATTAATTCGTATGAACATTACCTAAAGCAGTGCTTCTGAAACAATACGATGAAACGAGCAAACTCGCGGCACACAGACTAATACAAACGTGAAAACACACGAAAATGCAAATTCAGTAGGAGGGGGAGCAAAATAATGATGCCCGGGAACAAACTCCATAACGCATATTAAGCACAGATAAACCGATGAGCCAGCCATAATGAAACACGACATAAATGACGTTCCGTTGTGAATTCCGATTCCGACAGCCCGTGCCTGGGGCATCTCCCTGCATTGCGGCCCTCGAGAAACTCCATCGAATTACGAAATCGCGCATGTCACGTTCCGCGCGCAAATCCCGTGTCCATAATGGATATTTCACATCGAGCGCGGTGTCTTCCCCCCGAAACACAGCCACTCCCGACGAGTCCATCCATCCGTCTGGCAGGTCGCCGGGGGAGCGGAGCGCGTGGGCGTGGCTCTCGTTTGGCGCGGACGACGACGACGACGACGCGGCGGCGGCGGCCGCGCCAGCGCCCGCAGGCAAAGCGCGTTTCCCGCGTCCTGCATTCATCATTTTATCAGCGACAAGGGCTCGGGCTAAGTCCGACGTACGACAGCGCGGGCGCGGGCGGGAGGCAGGAGGGAGGGGAGGGGAGGGATGGAGCGGGGGTGAATGTGTGACAGAGGGCGGCGGGGGCGGCGGCGGGCGGGGGGGCGGGCGGCGTCGGCGGCCGGTGGGGGCGGCGGCGGCCGGAGGGGGAGGGGCGATAGCGATCACGCGTCGCGAGTAAGCGCCCTGCGGATCGCTCAATGCCGCCGCGCGGGCCGGGCGCCCGCCCGCCGCATTAACGCCGCCGAGGGGTCGCGAAGTCGCCCGCGTCGCGCAATTCCAAGCGTCGCGATAAAAGCTAATTGAGGCCGACGGCGGGCAGCGTGGGGGATGTCGGCGCGGGGGCCGGAATGCAGGGGAGCTGCGGGAGGGCCTGCACGTGAATATGTCGAGTTACGGGATGGGGAAGAACAGCGGACGCGCACATGTGTGGGCGTGGTTAACGAGGAACAGGAAAACGTCGGCGGAGAGCGCAAGGGGCGACGGGCGGCCGACTGGGAACACGAGTGTGCCCAGATAGGGAGATGCTCCCGACAATGGAAGTACAGGTGGTACGGACGACTGCTCTAGATAGTCGGAGCAGAATCTCTTCAAATTCTTCGATTTCGTTTCCCGATGCCGACAAATACATCTGTAGATGTTTTCCGTATCAACGTTTAACACGTATTCTTTAAGTATTCAAGTAAGTACTTAGTTTCTACAATTACAATTCTTTTAGAGTTCAACGAAAAATATACAAGATACACAGTTGATTCTTCCATAGCACCTTATATCTACCTGTGAGATAAATGTTGATGGATTAGGCTCAGTAGATGTATCCATGTTTGCTCACAAACTGTAAGTCAGGAAAAAAAGCAAAAAGAAATCGAGAATGTCATAAATGCTGATCATATGTGATTTTGAATCAACACATTAGTGGATGGTAACACCACTAGCCACTTGAGTTCCTTTTCCATCTCAGCAACATTTAAAATAAATAGGTTTCCATCCCTGAATTATTTCCCCAATCTAGCATAAGGTCACATTATCGATTAACGTTAATCGCGATAGCACAGCAAGGCACAAGTCCTGACGCATGTACAAAGGTAGCTACAAGGACGGAGGCGCGATCGAAGAGCATTTGCTGGGGCCGAGAATGGAACAGCCCGTATCGACGGCTTCCGGAAGATACAGCGGGTAGTGACGCGCTGGAAGAACCGGTTCCAAGAGAATTTCCTCACAAAGGCTGCGAGACGGCGAGGGCGGGAGGAACTGCGAAGTCAACAACGCTATCTGCTTATTAAATCTCCCTTCCGCCCCGCTTTAATGTAAACAGGTTGGCATCTTTTTTAGCTCACTGTGTTTGGGTAATGCCTTCTGTGAATAAGTCAATATCATGATAAATTAACAAATTCTACTACAAAGATAACAGCGGGTTTACAATATGGACCGTGAGACCTCAAACGCCGCTAAAAAATTGAAGAGGGCGATGAACTGAATTTTGCTTTGTTCTTATTAACGTGTTGTATTCTAATCAAAACGTCACGCGAGTTTTTTCCCTTAGAATATAGTGAAATAACCTTTGAAGGGTTATTTCAGGTTCATATCGTAAAAAGCGAAACAAGGTGTTAAGACTACATGAGCATCATTCCAGGAACGGCGAACCCAACCTCTTGATCCGTCTGTTCATTACCGAATCCCAAGCCTCCAATTTTACAAGTGGAAATTTGGAGAACCACTGAAATAGCAAGGCGGCTCTTCACACATGTCATCTCAACGCCGCCACAGGAACAGTAGAACATCCGCCGTCTGTCACCCACGGTTCCAAGCAGTTCCCAGGGCGGTGACAGCAGATAAGGGGCGCGGGACGCGGCGCCGTCGTGTATCGGCACCTTCTCGTCGCCCGCGCCGGGGCATTGACTTCCTTGTCGTCGGGGCAGACGGCGGCGCGGGGGCGCTGGGAAGGGCGGGAGGCCTGGGCGGGGCAGGGCCGGGCGGGGAAGGAGGGGGCGGGGAAGGAGGGGCCGGGAAGGTGGGACCGGGGCGGCCGGGGCCGGGGAGGTGGGAACCGGGGGGGCGGGGTGGCCGGGGCGGGGCGAGACAGGGCGGGGTGGGGCGAGACGGGGGGGGAGGGTGGCGAGGCGGAGCGGGCCGGGCGGGGGGGAGACGGAGCAGGATAAGCGGGGCGGGGCCGGGCTGGGCGGGGCGCGGCGCGGCGCTCGGTGTGTGGGCCCCGGACCTCCCGTCAAAACACGGAGGCGCGCGGGAAGACGGGAGGGCGAACGAGCGTGCGTGCGTGCCCGGGGCTTCGGCCGGGCGGCGGGCGTGCATGATCACAAGGCTACAGGCTGGCCGCTGCGGGCGCGTCCTGCGTGAGCGAGCGCGGAGGGGCGCGGGGGAAAGAAGGCGGGCGCGGGCCGGGGGATTGACGCGCGCCGTGTGGGTGGTTGAGGCACGCAAGGGGAACGCACGTAGCGAGGGTGAACATCACAAGAATCTTTAGCTTCGAACGTAAGAAGTGAGATGTCGAGGACAAGAGGTCAATGCGGAGAAGAATGGCCTTTAAGCAGAAAAACCTATCTGTGTTGGAAGAATAGAAAGCCCAATAATATTTAAGAAATATAATTAGCACATCGATGCAAGAGGTATAAACCAAAAAACATGAAACAAGCAAAACTATCTTATCTTCACATATTTAACAAGAGCCCGGAGACTACGCGTTTCTTACTGCTACGTAACGAGGAGGTTGTACCAAATGCGCTTCCAGAGAGAGAGACACGAGCGACGCAAGATGAAAGGGACCCGCGGGTGCGACAAACGGATGGAGGGGAGGCACGAGTCGAGCCGCACGCCCAAGCGTGGAGCTGGGCTGGGGGTGGGGGTGGGAGCGGGGAAGCTACACGGGAGCGGGGCCCTCCCCGTACAACGGAGTCGCCTGTGCTCCAGAATTCAAACCACGAGCGGGGAGCGCCAGATCGCTGATAAGACAAGCCTGATACACGGCCGCCGCCGCCGTCCGTCAGCGCCCCCTTCCAGGGGTGGCCAAGCCTCGGCCCGGAGCCCCACGCCCAGCCGCGGCGGCCTGCTTGTGTGGACGTTCACGGGCAAACATCGTTTGCACTCAGCGTAAATATACACAGGACGCCGTCATCTGCTCTGACGGCCGCCTCATGGCACAAGAAGCATGATTGCCGCCGCGCAAATGGTGACATTATTAATAAACTCGCAGCCAAATATAAACACGAAAACACTGTTAGTACCACAAACGAGGTCATGTAGCGTACGTCAGAAACGCACTGACCAATAAACGCAGGATAGCCGCATAGCAGCGTTACCGCTCCAATGAACACAAAAAGAGTCAGACCGCAATTTTACCGCTTGCGTAACATACATTCATACGGATGTACATTAATAAACATCCCCAGCTAGAATCACAAAAAGTGCTGCGAAAATAGACCAAAACCTGACACGCCTTATCTCTTCGGTTTTTCTTAATCAGTACGCCAAAATGCTTCACTAAAAATGAGCTATCAAAATACTGCATTCCCCTGAACACAGCTCGTGGTGGCAGCAAGGGCGAAGAGGAGAGAAGGCAGGCAGCAGCCCTGCAGAGCTCGGTTCGGGCACGCGCTCGTTCACGCACACGCGCGTGGGACGCCGCGGCGCGGGCGCGGCTGCGTGAGAAGCGCCGTTTTGTTCCGGCTGCTCATTAGCCGCGCGTCTTTTCTTCCGGCCCGGACGCGCATCCTCCCAAACGGTTTTCGCGAGGCCCCTCCCCTCCCTTCCCCCTCCCTCTCCCTCTCCGCGCTCCTCGCGCACGAAAGGAGCCGCTGCAAGAGACGTCGCGTTCAAAAACCGCGCGAGCGCCAGGGGATTCCAGTTTCCTTGAAAAGACTCGCATCCCGCCCAGGTGCCTCATTACCGCTTTCCTCCCCGTAGTGTCACGCCGTCTCCCTCTGGCCCGGGGCGAGCTGAGCTGGGGACGCGGGTTTTGCGAAACGGCGAAGGAGAGTGGACAGGTTGCACCGAAATCGAAATTGGGAAGAACGCGGCCCCTTGTTGACGGCGAAGATGACGCCCAGACAAAACCGCTGCCCCGACAGGTTTTCCGAGTCGGAGGAACAATAGAATGTAGGGTGTCAAGGCGCCGAGGAAGGTACGCATACGTACTGAAGCAGCAGGTCGCCCCTAAGATTCTTTACAAACCGTGAGATAAAAAGTTCGAAATGCAAAATGTACCGGAGAAAAATAAGAAATACCATTTTTCTTTCTAATACTTGAAATATGACATAATTTCATTATTAAATATTTTGAAATGCTATTCACATTATATTTCCGCGCTATTTTATTAGATTCCAAAAGCATTCAGTACTGAGCAATTCGTTTGTAAAATGACAAAAATATTAAAGGAATGAAATAAAATTTTACCACAATACTTCCTTCAAGTAGTAGCAAGAAGCGTTTCTCTAGAAACACAACAAACGAAACAACATGAAATCACCTAAGGAAACGCTTAGTCCTGAGACGGGAGCGCCGACTTACGCAGAGATTGTTGCACCCTTTACTGTTTTGGGACACGTCCCATCGCCGTGGGAGAGAAACGCACTGATTTACGACGCGCGATTCATAAAACAAACAGCAACTGAGCGGCGGCGAGTTGCATGGCGACTGCGCTATTTACGGACTGTTATCGCGCGCTGGGATCGTACATCTCCCCTTATCGAGCGGTGTCCATAGCAATATGATGGCGCGGCCCTAATTACGTCGCGATCATAAAGCATCTTGCGTCATCGCCTTGTCCGTTTTTAATACAGACAACCTCGTTTATCGGCTTTCCTTGGCTCGTTAATCACCGATTTGCAGTCTAAACGATTTTCGTTGCCCCTGTTAATAATGGGTAAACGATTGCGCCGGGATACCGCACCCCTGCCTCACAAAATGAACGGGCAAATGAGAATGTTTGCAACCAGCTCATTTCCTCTATCTTCAATAACAAGAACCGGTACACAATCTAAAAGAGTCAAAAATGCAGAATTCAAATCATCATCATTTAATAAAGAGATTCTGCTTCGAAGAGTAAAGAGAGCTAGATAAACCACGTTAATGAATGCCACGTGTACAGACTACAGACGGAAATATCTTCTGCATTCTGCCATTTTGGTGTTGCCTGTGGAATGTGGAACATTTAAACGGAATTACTCACACTTTTGCGAACACTTCTGTAGTTTTAGCGAATCACAAATAAAGTGTATTTTCTTCTCAAGATCTTCCAAATTTCGGAATTTTCTCTTTTGAAGGACGGAAGCATGAGAATCTATAAAAATTTAACGTGAGAAGGTGCCCGGAAACATTTTTTTCTCCGTCGAACCAAAAAGCTTACGAAGCACCTTCCTTGCGCGCGACCATGAGCGGCGGCGTTGTCTCCCGGCCAATCCCCAGTCGCCCCTCGCTCGGGCGGGGCTCCGGCGTCTTCCGCCCCCGCGCCGACGAGGGCGCACCTCGCGCTCTGGTTATTACGCCCCGCAACCCCTTCCGGTTCCGCCCTGCCACGTTATGAGCCGGCCCAAGCCCGAACCGCCCCGCCCCGCCCCTCAGACCCCGCTCCTCCCGTCCGCCACGCTCCGCTCTTAACCCCACCCCCGCAGGAAACACCCTCTCCCTGCACCCACCGTTCATTCGCGCCACCCCGTTTCCTTCATTTCACATTATTTTCTCACCCTCCCCTCGTCTTGCCCCATTACCACAACCCTACTTCCCCCAATACCCCTACTACCCCCACTCTTCCTCCTCTTCCACCAACCGTTCATGTGGGCCACCAGCACGCGCCTCTCGCTCCCGCTTGGCGCATTATCAGGGGGCGCCCCCTACGCCTCGCCCCTGCGGCGTTATCTGCCGTCTCCGATATGAGCGCACGCGCCCCTCCCCCCCATAACCACGCAGCGTAATCCGGCGTTTTCACACAAACACAGCGGCCCCGCTTTTGAATGTTCGCCCGCTGCGGGCTTCGAGGGGAACGAGGAACGGCGCAAAAATTAACATAACGTCTTAACTCGCGTGTAGCAGTATCCTAAAGGTGGGATACCTGCTGGTGCCACCGCGGCCCAATTTCCACAAAATTACGCTGCATTTTCGCCTCTTCTGGAACGAATTGTATGTGTGATACAGTCGATTCAGCTCGAAGAACCAGCTGGCACATGACGTCCACTCGAACTACCCGTGCAATTAACGCGCCGCCCTGGAATGCAAAGGTCAGCGATATGAAATTGCGTTGACAGCGCAGTGGCGGCTCCCAGTGCGCTCACATGCGCTCGACACGCGGTCGATGGAAGAAGCGAGCTGGTAAATACTCGCGGCTTACTGGATCGGCGATTTCGCGATTGCTGACCAACCGTCGGCAGAGCCCACCGGAACCCCAACCGATTATGCAGGTGGGCGAAACGTCAACGGGACAAACACAAGCAACGGGGCGTTACCTATTGTCCCAGATCCAGCTATCGACGTCCATCTGCAGAATTACTGGCATTGCTTCGTGGTGGTGCTCTCCTCACACTTTACTCTGTTCTCTACGACTACTCAGTTTCATAATCGCAAAGGCTAAATCCCATTTCCGTTCTTTCCTACTTTCATAGGTTCTCAATTCCCCACGTTTCATTTCTCACATTACATATTCTCATCTTACAAATATTTTGATTATTACCAACTTTTAGGTTTTTATTCCACTACTCATTCTAAAACGTTGGCCAATTTTTATTGTCGTTTTCTCCAAAACTGCAATCCTTGAACTCTTCAACATTTCCCCAGCGTATGCATTTCAATTCATGCACTATCTTTACAATCACATGGTCTTTATTTTCACATTAATGCAACGGATAATCCTCACTAGTCGCTCCAACGTCATTTGAAGGCCAGCAAAGGACTCATTCCATTCTGTAAAAAAGGAAAATATTTCTGGGCAATACCTAATAAAAAAACGAGGCATATTATATATATATATATATATATATATATATATATATATATATATATATATTCGAAAAAAAATACATACAAAAAGCATAATCCTCAGACAATTCCATAACTACCCTAGACACCATCAAATCCCTTGATATTTCCATAACCCCTCCTTTCTCAAGCAGCCTGCACCTGTGCTCTCGCCCAGCGACATTTCCGCGCGGGGGCCACACAACGTGGCCAACGGCGGGGTCGGGGGATGTGGGGGGTGGGGGTGGGGGCGTCCTCGGTGCCTCGCCGCGCGGATCACGGCGCACAATGGGCGCTGGCGGCGGACGCATCGATCTCGTTCGATAGGTCGACGCGGGGGACAAAGCGGATATTAAACCGCAGCGCGGAATCCCGCCTCGGTCTCCGTCTCCGCGCAGCACCGTTCGTTCGCTCGCTCCGTCCGCCCGCTCGCGCGAATTAAGGCCGCGCCTAAATTAAACGGGGGCTAAAACAAATGGACGCTCTGCGACGTCCCTGCCTCTCGCAAGTGCCCCGCTGCCCGCCGCCGGGACGCGAAGATGCGACCGGAACGCGAGAGGGTAGGATGCATGGAGAGAATGGGGAAGTCGAGATGGAACTAATTGGGGCGTAATACGATGTCCAACGTTTGTAAAAGAAAATTAACATTCTTTCGTAAAAAAGAATCATACTCACTGATCGATAGGACAAAAGTCACCTTTGCTTATAAATGCCTACGAATAAACAATGCTATTTTACAATGAATTCACAATATACGTCATATTTTATAAAAATGCCGAAGAACATAGATTGTTCAAAAATCGAATTAATTAAAAAAATTAATTTAATAAATTCACCCATTACTTATTACACATCTGTGCTTTTCAAATGCACGTAGGAAAATGCATGTTAGGAAAGGAAATTATTGGATGAAATGAATGAGATGAAACCGATCACGGCGTCGAAATGAGATGTGTTAAAAGCTCTACCTACGCAGAGGAAATGAAACAATTATAAACCATAATTAGCCGCCCGGTGCATGTGAGCCGCCACTCACAAACCAAACTAGCCACAACATTATTCCAGGCAACTTTTACAAAAGCCAAGCGTTAAAATGTTCTCCGCGCGTGACCTCTTTCGCAAATTGCAATATCCTCTTTCGATTCTCGCACCTAGCTTCTTGTTTGTTCTCCTCAACCAAACCATAAAAAAATAAACGGCCAAAGGAGAAATACCGACATTACTGTGCCTGCCAAGTTGCATATACGGCGGGAGCAGTGTGTGTAGTTTGGAAGAAGTATCCCGTCCGGTTACAAACTTACCGTATTACTAAATATGAACATAACATGTAAATTTAGGGGGGGGGGAAATTGTGCATTTTGACGTTATTGCAACAAGATATTATCTCCAAAACGTTCGTACGAACGCAAACAATTCACTGCACCAACCGCAAACGTAAACATTATTTTAAAACATGAAATTCAAATGATATTCCTCGCCATTTATATACGAATCACAATGAGGAGCTCGAGTGCGTCCCTTGTTCAGCGAACAGCCGTAGATTCAACCGAGGCGACAGTTCGTAATGAAAATTAAACTCTTCCGGGAACGAAATATTTGCCCACTTCACTTCACCGAACGCGTAAAGCAAGAGACAAATCGCCCATCCCGCTTGCAAATTCGGGCCGCGCGGGCCGTCCTCCCCGTCCTCCGCCCTCGAGAGGCACGAGGGCCCTTCGCGGGGCTCGGGAGCCCTTCACACACGCGGCGCACGAGGGGGCTGCCGCACCTGCGCCCTTTGCGGCTTCAGAAGTCGGCTGACGGTGCGCGCGCGGAAAATCGCAAGGAAAAAAGGACAACGCACTATCATGTTTACAACGTCGCAGGAAAATGTCTTACGCGAATTCGTAAACACATCTTGTAAAGTTGTAATTTTCACTTCGATTTCTCCGCTCCTATCAATGTCATGAAGCGAATCTAAATCTTAAGGCAGATTTGTACAATTAGATATTGTGAAAATTCGTATTACTAAATATTAAAATACTACGAAAACTAAGATTTTGAATAATAAGCAAAATAGTAACTTTCATAAATCCCTACTTTAAAAATGAATAATATATATTTTTTCTCTTTGTCTCGTATTTCCTAAATCACGACCAGGAATAACACGCTAAAAACTTATTCATAATTCAGTACTCCAGATACGAGCTTGTGTGCTGCATGCTGTGCAGTGACAGAAGAGAAATCTCCAACATCACTCTCCTTCCTGTACACCATCTATCCGTTGCCCCAAAATTTACCTCCAGTCTAAGCCACCCCCACCACCCACAACTCCTCGTTGCATGGCCCCTCCCTTCCCCACGAACACGCCGGCACCGCCCGCCGGCGCTCGCGACAAAGAGGCGCGGGGCTCGTGCGCGCGTCCCGGGGATTTGCACGTTAATTGGTCCACGGCGACGTTGACGGCGGCAGGCGGCCTAGCGCGCGTGTGGTGTGGGACGGGCGGCAATAGAAAGAGGGTGGGAGGGAGAGGTTGGGACGGAACCGGGTGGGACGGGGCGGGACGCGAAGAGGCGAGGCGGGGCGGGAAGAGACGGGACGGGGTGGGGCGGAACGGGACAGGGTGGGGCGGGGCAGGGTGGAACGGGGCGGGACGGGGCGGGAAGGGGCGAGGCGGGACGGGGCGGGAAGGGGCGAGGCGAGGCGGGGAGAGACGAGACGGGGCGGGGAGGGGCGGGACAAGGCGGGGCGGGGCCGGGTGGGACAGAGCCGGGGACAGGGCGGGGCGGGGCGGGGCGGGGCGGGGCTAGGGGATGGGAAAGTGCGAGGCGAGGCGTAGCGGGTATCGCAGGCGGCGGGGGTGGCAGAGGATGTATAATGGATGAAATGCAGATGGTGAGAGGAGAGCCACGAGGAGCGCAGCCAACGGCAGCCCGCGCAACCTCCGTTTGAAGCAGCGCGCGCTGCGCCGGGTGCAGGCCGAGGGCGCTGGGCCAGGCCGCTGCACCGCTCGCGCTCGCCGGTACACCCCCCCCCCCCCCCAGCCCCATGCATTATGGATGCTGCAAGGTTGGGGCGTCGCACGTAAGGAGCAAAGTATTTTCCTGTGTTGCAACGGAAAACCAGTCGCTAGAAGCAGGATAGCATATGAATCATTCTACAAATGGAATTGCCAGCAATGAATTCACAGTCCAATTTTTAAACGGAGATATTTAAATGCAATATTTTCGTAAGAGTCTGTCGATGATCTTTCGAACATTATTGCTGTATTGCTAAAAATCGAAATATGATATAATCATTTGCAATCAACTGAAAAACAATTAGATAGTGTAAATCTCCGCATTCATAGGCATATCGTATACCTTTTGGAGGAAGGTCGATGTTAAGACGCTCGACATTTTAACATATTTAGAAAAAATTATAAATAAATGTATTCGGTTCGTCGCGTAAATCACATCCAAGCATTCGACGCATATCGCAATCAACACAAACTCATCACGCCCCCTACGCGTACATCGTTTATAACAACCCGACCAAACACGTTTCCAGATGAAACGAGCGTCTCATCCCGAGGAGCCCGTTTGCTGTTTATCTTGGGAGGAGCCCCATTCAAAGCGGCGCGTCCTGTCAACCCGGGAGGCGGGCGCGGGCGTCCACGTGCCGCGGGGGGCGGCGTGTGACCTGCGCGACGTGACGCGTGCTTCCGGCGCGCGTGTGGCCGTGCGCGCCGTGTTTGTCCGAGCGCTGCGTCGCCTCCCCCTCGCCGGGCTTCCCCGTCGCGCTGTTTGCGCGCGCCGCCGCACTGATTGAGCCCTGCGGTAATTACAGCGAGGAGCCGCCGACGCCGCGGGGACACAATGATCCCGCGAGGCCGCCGGCGCCGCAGTCGGAAGCCGTCTGCTTCTCGCCCCCGCCCCACCGCGCTGCCGCCGGCTTACGACTAACCGCCCCGGCCCGCACCGTCTCCCTCTGCTCTTGTCAGACTGCGAAGTAGACCCCGTTAACTCTCAGCCGCATCGCTTCCTCTTCTAGGTCCACTGCTTTCTCTACGTCCTTCCTCGCGGCTTCTCATCCAGGTTCCGGTCCAAAAGACTCGCACTCCGAGAACTAACAAAGAATTCTTTTACACTATGCAATAAGTTTAACTTACGCCTCCAAACTGTTTCTTTTAAAATGCTGAAATCGGCAACATTGAATGCGAATTCTTTCAATTTCAAAACACACACAGCTTTCTCCGCTTCGTCATTATTTTGTTTACTATCATTATTTTCTACCAAACCATCTCAAAGTGGCCGTCAAAAACTAAGCGAACCTGCTACGCTCTTCTCCCGCGTAAGTTCTTCCCTCCTTGAGTCTACTACATCCACAACATATTCCGTCCTGCTGCTTCCCGCTCATCTCAGCGTGCGGTCAGATCGCATCAAATGCCTCTTCGCTCAGCCTCTCCCCCGCGCCTCTCCTGTTCCTGCTCCTGCCGCCGCCGCCGCCTCCCCGCTCGCACTCGCTCGAGTCCCCTTGACGAGATTTGCACTCGACCGCCGAGGAGGAGCGCGCCTCAAAGGATACCGCTGCGGCAGTCCTTGACGACACCCCCCCCCCCGCGGCGCAGCCCCGCCACGCCCTCCCCGCCAGGCCTTTCCTCGCCCCGCCCCTCCACACACGCATTCTCCGCCCCGCCCCTCCCCGCCACGCACCTCCACACCACTCATTTCCACGCCCCTCCCCGCCACGCCTTTCCTCGCCCCGCCCCTCCACACCACGCATTCCCCCTTCCCGCCACCCAGGTTCTCGCCAAGCCCCGCCACGCCCCTCCCCGCCGCGCGCCGCGAAAGCCGCGCGGGGAAGCGGTCGCCGCTGCGGATTTCGGACGCGTGTTGACACTGCGCCCCCCCCCCCCAGAGAAGGGAGGGGACAGCGGGAAGACCCGGGGGCGACAAGGGAAGCCAAGGCAAATGTTTCAACTCCAGCTCTAACGGACATGGACATTAGAGCGATCCAAGTCAGTCAAAAGGATTCCATTTTCGAGGACGTTAATTCTTGTAAATAGAGGATCCATGATTCTGAAGATTACATTACGAATCGTGGGGCTGAATTTGAAGGCTCTAAATGAAATACATGAATTTGATATTTCACAATTAATCAAAATATTGATTAAAATACAAAATACATTGTAACCATTATAGCACATATTTTTATAGGAGTGTGCCAATATGCGATCATGTTACAACGTGGACATGGGGAAATATTACATACTCCAAATAATTTTAACCGCTCAAAGAATTTAATTCAGCTATTCACGCTTTACTATTCTTTTGATACACACTTTACGCGGTTTTCCTTTCGGGAAAGAGCTCTACAAATACATACACGTACTGGATTGTATATTTTAATTACAGCACATAGAGGAAGCATTTCTACAAAAAAACGCGTTTAATGAGTATTACCCCAGAAGATACCCATTCGCAATGTAACACTTACCTCTTAAGCTTCAGAGACGCTGACTAGCAAGTCGCTCATGGCCAACGAAGTCTACAGCAGGGACACAAGTGAATCCGGCAATCCTCACAAAGCCTAAAGCGGATGAATTCCAGTTCTTTTGATTAGAAGCGCTCGTGCAAAACTTTTGGAATTCGGCTTAAGTTCGTCTGCGCCGAGGAATCTCAAATGAGTTTTATACGCGACCTTCCGCATCGAGCCAATTCCAGGCAAACTCGCGAACCGAGCAGCCCTCATTTCGTTCGACGGCTGTTCAAGCCCTGAAAAGCCTTAAGGGAAGATATATATCAACTCTATTCGAATAAGAGTTTGTACGAAGTCGAAATATCGAAACCTGAAATGTCTACATTACATTTACCTTAAAAAAGAAAAAAAAAAAATAACAATATTCACATGCATGGCTCAAACAGTTTTTTTTCATCAAACAAATATAGATTTGATGAACTTCTTAAATTGCAAAATACTTTTAATATTATTTTCTCAATAAGACAAATTATCAATTCAATGTATTAGATGATCATCAAATGGAATTGCAACACTGCTTACACTTACTCTCCGGGATCTCCTCCCATAAAAACCCGAAATTCGATATGAAATGCAGGTAGACTCTCTTTTAAGGACAAGCGGTACGGGACGCCTTCCAGAGCGTCGTACAGCATCCATCACAAGGAGAGCTCGTGCCAGCCCGCAAGCAGCGGGCACGGCGGGCGCCGGGGCCGGCGGAGGCAGATGCAGCGGCCAGGGACTCAGCGCCTCGGGCGGCGCGCTGGGGCGCGAGGAGGGGCCGGCGGGCTGCGCGGAGACGAGCGGAGCGAGCCGAAGCGGGGGCGGGGCTGAGAGCGAAGGCGAGGGCGGAGTCGAGGGCGGGGGCGAGAGCGTGGGCGAGAACGGGGGCGGGGACGAGGGCGAGCGCGGGGCCGAGAGCGAGGGCGCAGGGGAAAGCACTGACGAGGGCGGGGGCGAGGACGGGGGCGAGGGCGGGGGCGGGGACGAGAGCGAGGGCGCAGGGGAAAGCACTGACGAGGGCGGGGACGAGGACGGGGGCGAGGACGGGGGCGAGGGCGGGGGCGAGGACGGGGGCGAGGGCGAGGGCGGGGGCGAGGGCCAGGGCCGGGGCGAGAGCGTGGGAGAAAGCGGGGGCGCAGGCAAAGGCAGGGACGACGGAGGGGACGAGGGCTGGGGCGGGGGCGAGGGCGAGGGCGGGGTCGACTGCGGGGGCGATGGCGAAAGCGAGGGCGATTAGCCGGCGCCGGCGGCTCATCTTCCAGCAGCAGCAGCACAGCTCTGCCGCCCTGCCGCCGGGCGCATCGGTAAAAACGTCCCCTGGGAGGCGCCCGCGATCCAATTATATCAGCCGAACGGGCGGCGTGCCGTAGGGGGCGGAGCGTGTAAAACGCGGCACAGGAGGGAGGGCCCGCGCCGAGGGCAAGCGAAGCGGAGGAAATAAGGGAGAAGCATGGGGCGAAACAGGCGGGCGGGAATGGGAATGGGAAGATTAAGACAGGACAACAAGAGACAAGAGGGACAACCTGACAAATATAGAGAGAATAAAATCGAAGTTCTTGAAAGAGCGAAAGCAAGTCCAAGAATAAAGAAGAATCGGGATGTAATGCTGGAAGTGAAGCGACAAAGAAAATACCGAAAACCAGTCGTTCATAAGTATTGGAAAAAAACTGACGAAATAAACCAATGAAATCAAGGAAGGCACAGAAGGAAGAAACGCCCTCCAAAATCGACGACAATAGCGAGAACATGCCGTGGACATGCCAGCCGAGGAGCAGTGGCGATTGGCTCCTGCGCCTCGGGGGCGAAGCACCGTTTGGCCCGGGGAGGTGCGCAGCGCACGAAGCAGCTTTCCGGCGATTTGCACCGGGAGGGCCAAAGGGCCGATTCGGGAGACAGCAGGCTCATGGCGGCGATGCCGGGCATTGCTCCCCGAAGATTGGGAAGGTCCGCCAAGATTAAATTCGATCGGGCCTCAAGCTGCAAACGGTTTCAATACAAAGTTCAAACTTTAATACTGCCTCGTGAATAAAGGAAGAGGCACGTGAAAATTGGGAGGAAAAGTTTTTATATTGCATTTTTAAACATTTTGCGCATGGAAAAACACGCGTTAAAACGACTTGTTAATCTTGTTTTATTTAAAGTTATTTTAACGTTTCGTACATTCGCCCAAAAGCGAAAGTGTTAACGAACACGATCACGAATGGAAGAAAAATTTCAGAAAACGTCATTCACTACTTCTGGTTGCAGTTCATAAAAGTCAACAAATTTCAACTTTATGTAAGTTAATCAAATTACTTACTGTTCACATGTATGATCTGATTGTAATTGTAAATAAATGTTTACCCCCAAAAAGTATACAAAATCAAAGCGAACATGATATTATAATTTAGATATTTTCATAATTGAAATCCAGTGAATCCAATTAGAAAATCCAAATAATGCACACCATAAAAGTTATATTTCTATATACATCACGGTTTCTTGATTCTAAACATTGACGTCATCTCATATCACAGCTGATGGAAGATATCAAGAAGCAGCAAAGAATGGGAAATGAAGCAAGGGTGAAAGAAAAAGCGGAGAACCCAGATATAATTTGCCACGAACTCCTTTTGTCACTAAAGCGTCGAAAGCAATACCGGATGTAGCAACGATTGAGAGTCCCGGAACTCTGATGTGGACAGCTATCACGTGGGCCGCAACCAAGGAACCACCGCCACATACATAATTGGACGTACGTAGCTCGCATGCACCGCTGCAGCGCGTCGTTCGCCGACCGCCGATCGTTCGCCGACCGCCGCAAGTGCATCGCAAGTGGCGAGTTCCGGTGCAGCGGCTTCCGGTGCGAGTGTGGGTGCGCGTGCGCGTGAGAGGTGGTTGGGCCACGCCCCCCGCCGCGCCGCCCGCTGACTCAGCCGCGCTCACACTCGTCCTCCGGAGGAGCGCGGCGACCGCTCCCAGGAGCACTCTGTGCCCGCGGCTGCGCGCTCCACCTGGCCCACGTCGCCCCGCGCCGCTCGCACCCACAACCAAGGAGGTCGTTATTTCGGATGAATCACCCTCGGACGCGGTAGCTAAAACGGAGGTGACATACCTCATCTGAAAATGCCGTCATACTAAATGGCGGTTCAGTTGAAACAGCGTCACAAAAGTAGGAATACAAAGACATTATCAAGAGTTTATACAGAGCATATTAACTTAATCTCATTTCACTCAGAAATATAAGGTGAAATGTTTTTACACAATGAAGAATCAGACATGGTTTACTCGTAATGACGTTAAGGTCTACAGCACACTGTCTACTTTCATCTCTTCATTTGAAATTATGTACCTTCAAATCGAAAAACTGATTTTCCTACTACAGATATTTTTATTTCGCCGTTTTTTCCTTAGCTTTTGTAACAGTTCATTTAGTTACCCCATTGAAGACATTAATTTATTCCTGAAATGTAATATTAAAGAACCGCTTTAATATATTTACATATGTGTATCTTCGGAAAGAACCATCTTGAACTTCAGGAAGCAGGTTGTGCAAATTGCGCCCGGCCACCTCCGTCGTCGCAGGAAAAAGGCTGCGAGAGGGAGGACGCCGCGCACATGAGGACGTGCGCCGGATGCCGAGTCGGCCGGTCGGGCGGACGCAACGGCGCGGCGGCCGTCGCGAAGCGGAGCGCGACGCCTTCCCAGTGGCCGCCCCTCCGAAA
Organism: Gryllus longicercus; assembly: GCA_038098605.1. Lineage (NCBI taxonomy): Eukaryota > Metazoa > Arthropoda > Insecta > Orthoptera > Gryllidae > Gryllus > Gryllus longicercus. Next base: position 63,230 of record JAZDUA010000903.1, read on the forward strand.
GTCAACGCCCCCTCCGTCACCCCGCCGCGCTCCGCTCAGCCCGCGCCCTCGCCCGCGCCCGCGGCCTCGCCCGCGCCCACGCCCGCGCCCTCGCCCGCGCCCTCGCCCGCGCCCTCGCCCGCGCCCTCGCCCGCGCCCTCGCCCGCGCCCTCGCCCGCGCCCTCGCCCGCGCCCTCGCCCGCGCCCTCGCCCGCGCCCTCGCCCGCGCCCTCGCCCGTGCCCTCGCATACGCCCGATTCTCGCCCGCAATCCGCCCCGTCCTCAACACTCACCTTGTAACTAGCCTCGTCCTCTTCCCGCAACCCGTTCCCATCCCCTCCCCGCACCTTACCCCCATCCGCGCCCCGCAACACTCCCCCGATGCCTTCCCCACCACCGCCGCGCACCTCTCCCATCGCCCCTCATCGCCCTCTTCCGTCGCCGGTGCCCCGGCAAGTGACGCATGGCGACCGTCTCCGCGGAGGTGAATCGGCGAAGAAGAAAAAATAGACCGTTCAAGAGCAGCTCAAGGGTGCACTAGTCCATAAGCTGCCTCATACCAGGGGAGATGCGAGTGATAAAATGTGGCTCTTCAACACAAAAGGAATGAGCGATAGCACAATCGAAATACCGCGCTCTCTCATTATGTAAATACGCTCGTGAAAGTGGTAGCTAATGAATAATGAACTCATGAACAGAATAATGTTGTCACGTGAAAGACGCAATATTAATTAAATATACTAATTCTTCTATGATACAACACCATTAAATAACATAACATAAAAGGAGATCACCACAATATAACACTTGCATAAACAAAGAAATAAAACTATACATTATACAGAATGTTTGAAAAAGAAGACTGAGGAAGAAACGAGGACGAAAGCAGAGACGGGAACCATTTACAATAATTGCTAGATCTGTGATGCGCTAACGAGCTTAGCAGCTCGAAACGCTGCGCCCTGGGCTAAGCCGGCAATAATCGCGTCACACTTCAACGGTGAGCACCCGAGATGCGCGCCCGACCGTTCATTCCCACCGACACTCGCTCTGATTCAAACGGAGCCTCGGCGCCCTCGCGCAACGCACGTGGCGAGACCAACCCAGCGCTCGGGAATCAGAGAGCGAAGCAGGCCATACTGCACCCTTTACAGCACCCTCCGCCAATGACGCCTAATTGCTTTTTCTGAATGGGTCACTTTAGAAAGTACGGGTAAACGAATAAAATTGCAATTTCCTCATTAGTCCTAAAAGTTTAGATCGCGAAGGGAAAAAATTAAATATTTGCTAATAGTTTTTACAATAAAGAAAACTTTTAAATATCAAACGAAGCAGTGTATTATTTTGACTGGGAATGGTTTATGGCAAATTGAGAGATTCCATTTCAAGTCAACAGACTTCTAAATTCCTGCCTCTTGAATTCTTAAGATATCGCCAGGATTAAAAATTTTGTAAACTTTTCACAATTTTTATTATTCGTAAATTAATATGAAATTAATAAATATTTCCCACTTTGTACAATCTTTACAATAATGCATTATACGAATTTAATACCGCTTTCATTATACACTTTAAAAATGTACTGATTGTCAACATAAAATAACAGGTAACCAGAATCAATAAGTTTTCACCTATTAGCAAAACAACTTTCACACCTGTCAACAATCAAACCGATCTAAGAGGCAGTCTCGCCCATATGGCGCTCAAAACATCAAGCGGGGAGCCCAGTACGGCCTCCACGGTCACTTCTTGCCCCCATCCCGCGGTCGCCATTAAACCGGACCCGGATGCGTTTCTTAAGGCTCGTCCTTCCTGCTCGCGTCGCAGTCGCAACTCGCCGCTACCTCCGTCAACCACCACCCACCTGTTACGCCCACAGCCGCAGCGAACCATTTCCTCCGCCCGAACCTTTTCCCGCTGCCCGGCGGGCGCCCGCCCTGCCCAATCAAGCGGCTGCATTCCCGCCTCAGCCGCTGCGTCTTCTCCGTCTCCTCGTTTCTTGCCGCCTCCGTTTTTAGGCTCGCCGGGGCGTTTTATTTTGATGCCGGCGGCGGCCGAGATGTCTAATGCGGCCCACGCGGCCGCGCCTCCGCCGCCGTCAGTGATCTCCGGCAGGCAAAAAGCCGCTCGCCGGAAGGCCGAGGCGGCCGGAGCGCGCTCGGCGGAGGAGGCATTAGTGGTCGTGGCAGAGGCGGAGGTTTTAGTGATGGTGGGTGGTGGGAGTAGTAGTGGTCGTAGTAATAGTAGTAGTGGTCGTAGTAATAGTAGTAGTGGTCGTAGTAATAGTAGTAGTGGTCGTAGTAATAGTAGTAGTGGTCGTAGTGGGGATTGTAATGGTGGTAGTAGTGGTGGTAGTAGTGATCGTAGTAGTGATCGTAGTAGTGGGGTAGTGGTGATTGTAGTGGCGGTAGTAGTGGCGGCAGCGGCGACGGGGCAGACGGCGCTGGCGACGGCAGATGAGGCAGAGTGGAAGTGGCGATGGACACCGCGTCGATTTCGCTAGCTTCCTGAAAGCTGCGGCGCTGCGTACACTGAATGGATTTAAGAGCTTTGACCCGAAGCTTTGGAGTTTTTTATTGCCAGGAGTAATCGAGTTAGGCGATCGCAGTTTCCATCACGGAGGGCTATGAAACGAATGCCCTTGATTTCGACTGCGTCTGCTCCCAGAACTCGCTGTACGTCAGTTTTTATGCATGTTTGTTCCGTTTCAAACAGAGTTAAACTCAGAGTTCTGCAATATGAGTCAATGCAATATAAATACAAACTGCGAAGCAAACAAAAGCTAATATTGAACATCAAATAGGAACATACCAATAGAGAATTGTTAACTAGTAATAATTCTGAAATGTTTGACGAAATCGTAAACATGACAAAATTGGAGAGTGGAAAACAAGAGAGCGGTGCGGGAGTGTCCAATGGTTCTCAAGCATATAGTTCATTATCGAGAAGAATTTCTACGTATGAGAGTATTATTTTTAATTCAAGAACATCTATTATTATAATCATCTACAATTCTTAAGTAATTAGTTTAATACAATAACATTCCATGAATCCAGATGTGGAATGTGGCTATATTTTATCTCTCTATAGATCCGAACATCATTTTAATCATTAATAGTAGGCACATATGACACAAATCAAACATATAACTATAAATGAAATCTTCACACAAAAACTATTCAAAAATAAACAACCATTATTATTTGACTTCATTCATTACTCTTCCTTTAAATTTTTTTTCTTGAGATTCGGTCTTCATTACCTTGAACTACATGAACAGCCTTCCAGCAGTTCCCTCACAGACCACTGCTCATCTCATGAAGCCTAGATACGGCAAATGTCGACGAGACAGAGGTCGTGCCAAACGAGGTCTTTCTCCAGCCTCCAGCAAAAAACGCCTTGGTAGTGACTTGGGGCTCACTCGCCCAGTGTCTCGAATCAGCCAGGAGTGAGGAAGAAAGATGATGAACCAGGGCCCTCTAAAAGTATATCCACAGAACCTTGAATTAAACCTTGCGTTAACTTTTTAAACATTCCGTCAACTTTGTCAGTCACCACATTTTGCAGTAACCACTTTTTGAACATAGTAATCGTCCAGAAGCTAGACTACCGAGACACTTCATAATCTTCTATAGATGCCTACTACTTCATAATAACTTGTCGTACCCATTACAATAAAGACGTAAAAACAATCAAAATTAGACTGAACTGTTGAAGCATTGGTATTACTTCTTTTCCTGATTATACTCATTACCAAAAAAATACTTTTGACTATGAAAAATAATACAGTCAGACACTGACAAACTGATCTCCTGACAAATTGTATGTATAGGCTTCGGACAAAATAAGTTTACATAAATTATTTCTTTATCTTGTTTTAAAAATCTTGAACAACGCATGTAAGCAGAAAGCAAATTACAGAGATTCTTTTATGTTTTAAGGGATTCTTTTATGTTTTAAGGGACATCACGAGGATCTCCATTGTGAGAACTGTTCTCAAAGGAAATTACAGAAGTTGTGCGAAATAATCTGTAGCTGCGACACACCAGGTGCACTCTGTCAAATCCATTTGAGAACAAACAATAGCACCTCTGACTTTCCCCTTCATTGTCCTTTAGTGGAGGTTCTATAATACACACATTACATACGCTGAATGATTCGTTAATACCAAATGTACTTAACTGAAACTGCCTACATTTAAGTTGGTAACATTTATCGTCAATAAACGTCACTTAATGAAACAACACAATTCCTCTTCCTCACTTACTCTAAAGTACCTCAAAGATGACGACATGAAACTGCGAGTTCACATTCGCAAATCAACACCCCAGTCCTCCTTAAGCAACATTCACAGAACCGACGCCCCCGCCCCCGTCAAGGATTATCCTCGGAGACCAGCACCCGCCACTCCGCAGCGCAGCGCCCGCACCGGCGGCGCGCCGCAGGGGTCAGCGGGAGTTTATGCGGGGCGGGGCCGCAGGGCCGATTACAGCCGCGTTTTCCCGACCCCGCCACGCCCTGCGCTGGCCCTCGGCCGACGCCAGGGCGAAGGGCGCCGCGCAGCCCCCGCCTCGTAAGTGGGGTCGGCCGACGCGGCACGAGCAAAGGGTGGTGATTGGAGGAAGGGAGGTTAGATGCCAGGGGTAAGAAGAGAGGGTCGTAACGATGTAATATGCAGTGAGGTCTGCCATATAAAGCACAGGAAATTATTACGGGGGTGATAATTGATTCTGTACTGATCTTGCAAATACGTACGAGTAGAAAACAAATACGCAGAAACCAAAAACCAAGGAAAAAAGAAAAGAAAAGAAAAAGGTTTAATAGAAGGGCCTATTGTAACATCAAACAAACGTTTAATATCAAAAATGATTGCTATACGAGAAGATCTGCAGGCAAAAAGCGGGAGCCAAGCTGTTGCAAGAAAGGCGAAATATAGAGTGGGATTACCTCCGAGATTAACGAGCTGTCGCAAGAGCATCGCAGACGAAAGCACAAGCGAAACCGGGAGAATCAGCAGCAAAAAGGAAGGACAACACAGAACGAACAACAGAACAACCAGGGGAGGAAAACACCCTCCTGCGCGAAAGCCAGCGGAGGCTGAGTTGTGGCAACTGAGACGCCAGACGCAGCGCTGACGGCAGGGGCGGGATAGGGCGTGGTGGAGAAGGGCGGGGCCCGGCGGTTCTGATTTACGCGAACGGAGCTAATTACCTTGGCGCTATTAGGCCCCAGCACCGCAGCTGTCCGCTGGCGTCTCCCCGCGCGGCCCCGACGCCCCGAGGGCTGCCGCCGACGGCTCTCGCTCAAGAACCCCCCCCTCCCCCGCGCCACCCCGCCCACGCCGGAGAGAGGGAGGGACGGGAGCGGCTGCAACCCCTGCGCGAGTGCCGCCACTTCGCAATCTACGATATGGCGAGGGTTTGCCCCGCTGGCGGTGCCGAGCGAGGGTAACTTCCGCAATTACCCACCAAGTTGTTGATGCAGCAACTGTTTCCACAATTTTTTGATGCTCTCGTTTCCTAATGAACGTGGATTTTGTTCCCCTCGACGGATCGCAAATATTAACTACTGTATTATGTCAGCTAATAAACATTCCGAGAATGCTGAACGGCTCAAATGGTAGGATCCGTACTGCTACACTTCGATGATATTTTATTAGCCACACTTGATTGTGCCTCTTATTTATGAAGGCTGTAAAATCGGGAGACATTAAACGACCGTTAAAAATGGATAATATAAAATCCATCGTAAAAGCTCTAAAGAGAGGTCGTCAATTCCGGGAGGGGGACTAGTGAGTCAGAGTATACTCCGTTATCCGAGCCCTCTTCCTTGATTGGTGCGCAGGACTACTGGCGCCATTACACAAGCGCAGGAAGGGCAGAAAATATGTGAATGAAGTTGGATAAATGTGTGGCGTAGGGGAAAAGGGCAAGAGAAATGAGCATTGTTTCAAATCCCATTGGACAATGATACTCCATTTACTTGAATCAAGGACAAAACCACCCGTGAAAGCAACGACCTGAAACGGAAAGGAATTTAACTTGTATGAAAAAGACACACCTCAGTAAGAAGAGCAAATTGCAGTAAGAAGAGCCGACAAGATCTAGAAGACGAATAGGGTCAACAAAGAAAAAAATGCATTTCGCCCTGAGGAAGAGAGCAGTACGTCGGCCGAAACGTTGGCAACTGAGCCTAGGACGTGGAGTCTCCCGGACAGCCACGTATTCATTGACTGATTTCATTCAACATGGGAAGTGTGTACCAATGGATAGCACACGTGTAACGAAACAAACAGTATATAGCAGCGCAGAAAGCGGATTGTGTGTGTGTGTGAGTGAGAGTGTGAGAGAGAGTGTGAGACAGAGTGTGAGAGAGAGAGTGAGAGAGAGTGAGAGAGAGTGAGACAGAGTGAGACAGAGTGAGAAAGAGTGAGAAAGAGTGAGACAGAGTGAGAAAGAGTGAGACAGAGTGAGAGAGAGTGAGACAGAGTGAGAGAGTGAGACAGAGTGAGAGAGTGAGACAGAGTGAGAGAGTGAGACAGAGTGAGAGTGAGACAGAGTGAGAGAGAGTGAGAGAGAGTGAGACAGAGTGAGAGAGTGAGACAGAGTGAGAGAGAGTGAGACAGAGTGAGAGAGAGTGAGACAGAGTGAGAGAGAGTGAGACAGAGTGAGAGAGAGTGAGACAGAGTGAGAGAGAGTGAGACAGAGTGAGAGAGAGTGAGACAGAGTGAGAGAGAGTGAGACAGAGTGAGAGAGAGTGAGACAGAGTGAGAGAGAGTGAGACAGTGAGAGA